>JACEGR010005638.1:0-70529 GCA_014170235.1 Listronotus bonariensis
GGAGATAGACATATCCAATATGGTACTTTCTTAAAGCATTTTTAAAATATCTATTAATTGGTAATGTAATGTACAGGGTGTTTTATTTTAAACATGCCAGTTTACTATCAAATTCCTGAAGATGGCCATATTTTCGAGACTATGAAAAATTAAATATATTACATGTGGACTTTTTTAAAGGATTTTAAGAGATCTTTCTAATTGTAATAAAATATACAGGGTGTTTCATTTAAAAAAGGTTATTTTGCCGTATAACTCAAAAATTCGCGTGTCAATTGTTTTTTCTAATTTTTAGTCTTAAACTGCGTGAAAAATGCCACTAGTTTGATAAATTATACTGTTCTGTATTTCGAATAATAACGAAGTTAACAATGACAATGATCAATACTTAATTTGGTTGATCCTCTATATTATTATACATTGAGGAAATGATTTATCTTGTCTTTTTCATCAGAAATTTTGTATAAAATCGTTGGTATTCCCTGAACCATTAAATCTTACTTAGCGAGTTTTACCTTTAAACCGACTATATAGATTGTTTGTTGATTAATAAGCATTATTAAAATTAAATTTTTAATTCAAAAACCAATAAAGTGAAATTTATTAAATTTTTGGTAAATAACACAAAACTTTCTATTTTTAAAGTTAAATAAACAATGAATGAACTTTAAATTTATTATTGCATATGAGACCATTTAGTCTGGTGGCCAGGGCTGTTTCGCCGTGGCCGATCAGTGTTCACGGAGTTTTAGAGTGAATTCTTATGGATTTTGACTGGCTGAATTTGAATTTTAAACTTGCTTTTGTGTCGGAAGTAACGAAAATTTGTTATAAACAATTAAATTGTTTATAAGGCTCTAGCTCCAAAACTAGAGGAGATGAAAATATATATTTTTTTAATTTGGCCCTTAAAAACAAATCTACAAAATGTCTTTTTATAAGCATTGTTCTGAATATTAGAACCAGAGATATGGCAAAATTAGTGGCAAAATTTGCAAAAATTACGGCATTTAGGCAAATTTTCACTTATAACTCGGCTTGATTTTGAGCAAAGTGACCCTGAAATAGACCAAATAAGAGAAAAAATTACCAGCTTCAAAACCAATCCTAATTTTTAAATAATTTATTATTTATAAGAAAAGTATTACAATTATACAGCATATTTGTTTGTACGGTTCTTTAGCTATTAAAGGTTGACATTATAGCAAGACAAGTTACATATTTAAATTGTGCGATTCAAGGCAAAGAATTTGGTGTATAACATGTATTATTTAAATATACTTTTTAATATGATAAATTAGTTTCAAAGTACGCGTTACAATTTATTATAAACAATTAAGTTGTTTTTAACAAATTTTCGTCACTTCCAACACAAAAGCAAGTTTGAAATTTGAATTCAGCAGGTCAAAATCTATAGGAATACACTCTGAAACTCCGTGGACACTGATCGGCCACAGAAACAGCCCTGGCCCTCAGACTAATTTTGGAGTCTCTGGCAGTTTGTATAATACCTTTACTATGTAATCTCACTGATTACATGGTGGTGGAAATACATATATGTTTTATTTAAGTACTTTTCTACAGTTTACACATTTAGAAAAAAATGTTGTTTCTATCTCTTGCGCAAAGTTTCTTTCCCGCGCGTAAAGCTTATTCAAACTCCTAACTCTAACTGCTTTTGCGTGCTGGAAAATATCACACTTATAAGTAAAATAACTATTTTTACCTAATTAATATTTTTTCATTTTTTGTTAATTACTATAGTATAAAAACAAAAGAATTTTCTTGCCAATTTTCTTTTCGAATAGCCTGCCTCCAAAACAAATATTGATAATAAATTAAATTCTTTTAAAACGTTAAGATTTCTAAATTGCAAGAAAAATTAATTAGTTAAATTGGGTTTTCATGTCGATGTCATAAATGAGAAATCGTTTTCAGTTGAAAAACAATGTGACAAGGCATATAAAAGCTAAATATAATCTATATACTTTTCACCAAATTGATGTTCCCATGCACCTCTTCATTTATCATGATTTACTTTATTTTGACTCTAGACATGCTGCGTTTATTTTAGAGAAATATTTGTTTTAACTTTAGATGTCGTATTTTATGTTTTAATATACTGAAAGTTTTCTTGGTCTATACAGGGTATTTCTAAATAAATGCGAGAAATTTTGGGAGGTGTTTTTATCAAAAAAATTAAAACAAAACTTCATATGAACATGTCTTAGTTTTTGAGATACAGCATATTAAAATTTTTAAAAAGCCAAAAATGTCAAAAATTACTTATTTTAGTAAAAACTGTTATACTGGATTTAAACCATATTTAAAAAAGTATTTACTATTTTTGTTTCATAAATGCTAATTAAAAATTATAAAACCTAATTTGTAAAAGAAAAGATCCCACAATGCTTCTTTTATGGTCTAAAAATATGCAATTGAGTGATTTCCTTTCCTCTTAAACTAAACGAGATACGTACAAAAAATTAGGACAAATAAAAGCAGTATTTTTATTTCCTTAATCTTAAGAAAGCACAAACAATTTTACACACATTTACACAGTCAGTGGCGTACCGTTTTTGGTTGGAAATATTTCTTCAGTTTCCTCTCGAGTCGCCACTGGACTTAACTAAATGTAATTAGGTTAGTGATAAATTGCCACCTTAATGTTATTATTAAGTATTGCTAAATTAAAATAAAATTGGGTTAGGAATAGTAACGGATATTAAAAAACAGATTTTTTGCTTAACTATTTAACACCCTGTGATTCAAACACTAAGACGTTAAGGACAGTATCTCATGTGGCATCTTGTTAAGATTTTTATTATTATTTAATGAAAAATTACCTCTTCAAATTTATCGCATTTGTTTAGAAACACCCTGTATAGTATGTTCACTGTTTACGGGCAAATTTTAAAATAGAACAAATGGACAAAATTTAAATGTCCAAAAGTCGTGTAAAGCAACTGCTTTTCTTCTTAAAAAACTACAAAATTTATGTTGGTAAATTTGTTTTATTATTGTATAGGGACTTCATAACTACCAAATGTGAAAATGGATGAGGACAAAACTTTATTTTTAAGGTTTAAAAATGTCAAATAAAAAGGTTTTAGAATTAAATGAGAATCAATATCTGAAATATCACATAAACTAAACAACATTTTTATTTTAGTATCATTTTGCTTATTTATATTTTACACCTTTTTATGCAGGTTTGTCACATATATTTAAATTAAATAATGTAGAACGAGGTAAATATTAAATAAATTACCAGTTATAGTGTGAGACAAAAAGAAGTTTTAAGGGTTAAATACTTTTATTTAAAAAAATATTTTTACAAATGCCTATTTCTTTTTCCATATTAAAAGTATCTTAAAAATACTTTTTAATTAACAACATTTTGGCAAGATCACAACAAAAAATTAGTTTTGGAAAATGCATTACTTCTATATTTAAAAAATATATATATTTTACTCCCAGAGGCAGAAAAATATTTTCTTTCCTTTAATAAATTATAAAAGTATTGTTAATATTTTTTTATTTAATAAAGAACAAAGAAATGCATTAAAAACTAAAGATATGTTGTACTATACCATTAGAAAATAATTTTAGTGAAAAAATTTACATATAAAATAAAATAACAGTATTTTTATTGAAAATGTTTAAAAAATTCAAAATTTTCTCCAGTCATCAATCTAGAAAAAAGGGGTGTTAACAAAATAACGTTTGTAACTTTAAGAGGTTCGAAAATTACTCATTTCCGAGAAAATTATGTCGTAAAAAATTACTTTTTCCCAAATATTTGGCAACGTCTGCAACACAACAGGGATACAGGCGCACAACGGTAGGAACCGATTTATCGAATTATTATATTTTTATTTTATAACGATTTCAGTGTATTACATTTATTCAAAAAATAATTATAACTGGACTTACCGATACCTGGCGATACACACCACCAATATCCACGATCATCAGTCACTTATTTAAAACGTAAATAAATGTGTTGTATGTTGAATCTAGAATTCGGCGCAAATATTTGCGGCGCAAATTTCACGTTCTACCCACGTTCAATTTTACGTTGTGTGTCGTGCGTTCGTGCTCAAAACGTGTGTGATCTTAAGCCGCGTCCACACTAGTAAAAATTTACGTTGTGTGCGCCATGCGGCACAAATTTGTATGTGCGTTTAAAATTTTTGCAAGTGTGGACGAGTTCGCCGCATAGAAACACACGCAAAAATTTTCGCGACATTCAACGCACGCGATCCGTCGGTTGTCGGTTTTTTTCAACATCAAAGAGATTTGCGCCGCAATATTGTTTTAGTGTGGACGTATTTACGTTAACGCAATGATTTTGACAAATGTTGTTATTATGACTTGCTGTTTAGAAATTATAGAAGTTAACTGATATCCATCTTTCTAATTTGTTCTAAACCCACCATTCTGTGACTATGTCTGATGCAATGTTAATGATGAAAAGAAAATGCGCTACTTTTATCGTCGTGCAAAATCTTATCAAAAAAAAAAAAAAAAAATGGAGGAGAAAAATAGAAAAAAAGACGATATTGGATTAAACATTTGTATCAAAATAAAAAACAATTTGATGGCGTAAAGTTATTATATCAGCTATCCTTGGATGAAAGTACTGGGCATTTCAAAATTTTTTTGCGTATGTCTACAAATGACTTTGAGATTTTAATAAATAAGATTGGACCAAAAATTATCAAAAAGGACACCAAGCTTAGAGAAGCCATATCCGTGAAGGAAAGGTTAGCTGTCACATTACGTTTTATGGCTACTGGAGATTCATATACAAGCCTTCAATATCTTTTTAAAATATACAAACAAAGCATATCATTGATAGTTCCAGAAGTATGCAGTGCTTTAATTGACGTTCTAAAAGATTATGTAAAGGTAATGTGGTAGTAAAACTGAATTTTTATTTTTTTAAAATTTATTATCTTTCAAAAACAACATCTGTAAGGCGAAAACTTTAATAAAAACTGAATTTTCATTCGAAATAATACGTATAACACATTTTGCGATTTCTTCCCAAGCATCATTCTTTTTGTTTTTATGAAAATGCCACTTATCGCTTGGATCCCATAAAAGTCTTTGTTTTTGATATTCTTGTATCAGAAGAAGAACATCCTCTTTATTTAAATTTATCTTTTACAAAATATAAAATAATTGGCGAAAAAATATAAACAAATCCAGAATAACAAAATAGTATGCAACGCACAAAAGCCGCGTCCACACCAGTAAAAATTTACGTTGTGTGCGCCATGCGGCACAAATTTGTATGTGCGTTTAAAATTTTGCAAGTGTGTTTCTATGTGTGGCGAACTCGTCCACACTTGCAAAATTTGAAAACGCACATACAAATTTGTGCCATGGCGCACACAACGTACTTTACTAGTGTGGACGTGGCTTAAAAGAGCACCTGGGAACATGGGGGTACAAACGTACCCACATCGCCTTTAATTTTTTTTTACATAAAAAGTATAAGGTTAATGTTAGTAAATTACCAAAAACATATATAGAAGTTACCACTGACAATAAATTAAATCGGCAAAGCGAAATTTTTAAAATTTACGAAAATATCCTGAAATCTAGACTCTGGGGTACGTTTGTACTCGCACCGTACGACGAAGGTTAAACATATTACCTAGAAAGCAATATTTTAATAGTTTTATAATAGTTAAAAAAATAAGTATATAGTACTTGTGTGAAAATAACCTTACACTCGTGGGTTTGTCGCACATTTCCACTGTGTAAAATTAGTCAGATTTCATACTTGTCATGTAATATGCTATACTTCATTTTAACTAGAAAAAAAAAAAGTTTTACACCAATGTCTTTTTTCATTAAAAACTTATAAAATTTAATAATAATTTTAACAAAACTAAGTCACAAAGTTAATTTTATGTAAAAATTAGGTAGGTCACCCTCTTTGCCGATTTAATTTATTGTCAGTGGTAACTTCTATATATGTTTTTGGTAATTTACTAACATTAACCTTATACTTTTTATGTAAAAAAAAATTAAAGGCGATGTGGGTACGTTTGTACCCCCATGTTCCCAGGTGCTCTTTTAAGCCACGTCCACACTAGTAAAGTACGTTGTGTGCGCCATGGCACAAATTTGTATGTGCGTTTTCAAATTTTGCAAGTGTGGACGAGTTCGCCACACATAGAAACACACTTGCAAAATTTTAAACGCACATACAAATTTGTGCCGCATGGCGCACACAACGTAAATTTTTACTGGTGTGGACGCGGCTTTTGTGCGTTGCATACTATTTTGTTATTCTGGATTTGTTTATATTTTTCGCCAAGTATTTTATATTTTGTAAAAGATAAATTTAAATAAAGAGGATGTTCTTCTTCTGATACAAGAATATCAAAAACAAAGACTTTATGGGATCAAGCGATAAGTGGCATTTTCATAGAAACAAAAAGAATGATGCTTGGGAAGAAATCGCAAAATGTGTTATACATATTATTTCGAATGAAAATTCAGTTTTTATTAAAGTTTTCGCCTTACAGTTGTTGTTTTTGAAAGATAATAAATTTTTAAAAAATAAAAATTAAGTTTTATTACCACATTACCTTTACATAATCTTTAGAACGTCAATTAAAGCACTGTATACTTCTGGAACTATCAATGATATGCTTTGTTTGGATATTTTGAAAAGATATTGAAGGCTTGTATATGAATCTCCAGTAGCCATAAAACGTAATGTGACAGCTAACCTTTCCTTCACGGATATGGCTTCTCTAAGCTTGGTGTCCTTTTTGATAATTTTTGGTCCAATCTTATTTATTAAAATCTCAAAGTCATTTGTAGACATACGCAAAAAAATTTGAAATGCCCAGTACTTTCATCCAAGGATAGCTGATATAATAACTTTACGCCATCAAATTGTTTTTTATTTTGATACAAATGTTTAATCCAATATCGTCTTTTTTTATTTTCCTCCATTTTTGATAAGATTTTGCACGACGATAAAAGTAGCGCATTTTCTTTTCATCATTAACATTGCATCAGACATAGTCACAGAATGGTTGGTTTAGAACAAATTAGAAAGATGGATATCAGTTAACTTCTATAATTTCTAAACAGCAAGTCATAATAACAACATTTGTCAAAATCATTGCGTTAACGTAAATACGTCCACACTAAAAACAATATTGCGGCGCAAATCTCTTTGATGTTGAAAAAACCGACAACCGACGGATCGCGTGCGTTGAATGTCGTGAAAATTTTTGCGTGTGTTCTATGCGGCGAACTGCGTCCACACTTGCAAAAATTTTGAAACGCACATACAAATTTGTGCCGCGTCTAGCTTCTTCAGAATTGCAGTGAGACTTCCGTAAATTAAAAGCATATCATACCCATATGGTCATACTCACGTACCAAAAACATCTCGTCCGTATCACTGATACAGTAATACATACAAAAAAAAGTGATTTTAATTCAGGTAAACATTACTTGCATTAATGTATGCTAAAAACTATTAGACATTTTTTTCCCGACGTAGGTATTTATTTTTTGCCTACCAATACCATGTCGCGTACGACATTGCCAATTGTGTGACGGATTTTGTTTGTCTGTTTTTTTTTTAAATTGTGTTTATTAAGTAAAAATATATTTTTTAAATACAGTTAACTAATAAGTAGTAATATATTATTACATTATACGGTATTATGCATATGACTTTAAATAATTAAGGTGCAAAGTTAATTGATTTAAGTTAAGTTTAACCTTACTATGTATCAACAACCTTTTTTTTATTTTAATATTTTAAAAATATACGGATTGATGATGTGCAGGGCTGATGCTTGCCAGGTAATGATTGTCGTACATGACTCATCACTGTACAAATTTTTACCCTTACAGATCTAACGTTACTTAAAGTGTTCACTAACTCTCATACTAGTATGCGAGATTAAATATCATTTAAGCTTAAAGCTATATTAATACACGGACATTTTAAAGTGTCTAATGTTATTACAAAAGCTTAATGTGCTTAAGTGCAAAGGAGAGCCAGAGTGACAAAATGGACGCGATATGTCCAGACTCTGCAGAAAATAAAAGTATCTTAAGACTCCGATCGAATGGCTTTAACACCCTTTTTGTCAAGATAAACTTGTTCTTGGAAAGCTGAACTGGTATAAAGAAAATTTTGTGTGAGATTATAGGTAATAGACTACTGTATAAGAATTATTGATCCTTTTAAAGTACTCAGGTGCATAAGGATAATGCAATTATTATTATATTTGAAGTGTATTGTGCATAATCTGAAGGCTTTACTTTACAACCAAAAACATTACGGTGTATTTGGGACATGCAAGAGAACGTTTTTACCAAATTTTGTAAAAATAGATTATTTTTTGTAAAAGATAAAAATAAAAACCAAAAACTTGGGTATTTGAATTTTTCACAAAAATTTTGAGTTTATGTAAAAGAGCGTATGTACAATGTACATACAAAAAATGTAGATCTTTATATTGCCTACAACTTTGCCATTAAACTTTTTTCCATGAGACTTGTATTTTGCCGGAACTCGAGGAAAACCGTATTTTACACTTTAACCCCTCCCGCTCCCTATCTCAACCTTTAGTCGCCTGGAATTTATGTTTCCTTTAATTTTTGTTATATTCTCTCCTTTTTTAATGGGTTTTATTCAACTATAATTTTTTTCACTTTTTACGTTTTTTAAAGGCTTTGGCACTATATTCTGTTTACTATAAATTAAGAAAAACACCTAAACAACAAATGTA
Organism: Listronotus bonariensis; assembly: GCA_014170235.1. Classification (NCBI taxonomy): domain Eukaryota; kingdom Metazoa; phylum Arthropoda; class Insecta; order Coleoptera; family Curculionidae; genus Listronotus; species Listronotus bonariensis. The sequence goes on from JACEGR010005638.1 coordinate 8,787, forward strand.
TTTTATTGGTTTAAAGTCAGTAACCCTAGTTACTACTATAAAAAATGTATTTTATTGGTTTTGAACTACAGTAACCGAAGTTACTTACTAGGTATTCATTATCAATTTATAGTGGCCAAAGTATAGTCTAAATTGTTACTGGATCGTTTTAACAGATAATTTTTAAAAGCTAAAATATGATTTTCCTAATCCTAGTGCGTTAGATATGGGTAATGAAAATTAAATCTACTATTTTTACATTAGTATCGGTATATTTTCTAAACTATAGGAGGTAGATATATTAAATGTGATATTTTGTTAAAGCTCTTTGAAATAACTTTGCGATGGTAATATAATGTACAGGGTGGCTCGAATTCGACGCTCATCATTGGGATTTCGGAAACCGTAAGAGATGCAGGATCGGTTAAATGGAGGCAAAGTTGCGCAATTTGATGCTCAATAAAATGCCGTTTTGCGTTTTAAAAAATTCCGAGTACTTCCGAAGATATTTGAAAAAAACCGGAATTTTCAATTTTGGTTTCTATTGTTTCCTGGCTATATTTGTTAAGATAACTCAAAATGAAAAACACGTTTTCATGGCCACTTTTTCTGCTCTATAATTCAGTGTGATTAAATATTGAATCTTACGTTTCGGCTTCTGGCGACCATCATCAACTTAATTTTTTAAATACGGACCTGATATTTTTTCAATTTAATTAAATCCCTTCATCACTCTTAAAACACTATATATCGCCACTTTGATATTTGCCGACGTTTCGTACAGACAATTCCATCACCAGAATATTGCATATTTATTTAACCATAATACGGCCCCGAACTACATTTTTAGGTAAAAGGTTAAAAAAAGAATAAACTTATTGATGATGAGCGTCGAATTCAAGCCACCCTGTACATGATATTTCATTTTAAAAATCCTGATGATGGCCATTTTCCGGAACTCTTAAAAAAGAAAAATCAAATGTATTTTTTTACAGCTTTTAAGGAGATCTTTCAGCTTATGATAAAATATACAGAGTGTTACATTTAAAAACCTGGGCGTTACTAGCCATTGAACCTGGAGAGGGCCTAGGGGGCTTGCAGAAAATAAAAGCATCTTAAGACTCCGATATAGTGGCATTAACACCCTTTTTATCAAGATAAACTTGTTCTTGGAAAGCTAAATTGGTATAAAGGAACTTTTGTGTGAGATTATGGGTAATAGACTACTGTATAAGCATTATTGATCCTTTTAAAGAACTCATGTGCATTTAAGGATTAATTATTATTACATTTGAAGTGTATTGTGCATAATCTAAAGGTTTTCTGCATTTACTTGATATTGTCGGCACTAAAACCGTTAAATAATTTTACAAGCTTAGTACATTTATTTCTATTGTAATGGTAGGGGAGCCCAAAAGGGGATTTCGTGTGTTAGCGCGGCAGATTAATATACCGAAGGGTACCTTGTACCCGGTTAAGTACCTCCACGAAATATAAGCTCTGTATACAGGGCCGATCATAAAAAACAAAACTATATCCATCAGAAATTGTCGAGCGCGTCAAATTAAGATAGGGTGAGTTGATTACATGCCAAACAGTTTATATATGTATAAGGAAAAACGTCAGTTTAGCATTCTTGAGCGTGACTATTTTTTCATTTTAAGGAATTTTCAGGGATAACGAAAAATATATACCTAATCTAATACGACCCGAACGATTTCCACAAGCCGAATTAATAATAGTATTTTTTGACATATTTAAAAGTCTATAGCCACTTCCCCCACCGATGAAAATGTACTACATCATATAACATTTTTCTTCTAATCATTTAAGCTTTTCAACCCAATATCTCCTATGACACTCGAGTAAATCCCCATTTAGCATTGTGGGCTCCCCACTATAATAGTACATTTTCAGCTATTTCTAATGTCTCTAAAAATGTATACAGTGTGTTTTTTATGGTTGAGTAATTGGTCTAACAGTCGCCCCTGTGGTATATTTGTGTACCCGGAGAACATGGGACAGGTGGGTAAGCGACTGACCCTAGCTTTTTTCACTTTTAGGTGGGATATCAGCGTTTAACCATAAAATTTTGGAAAAATAGTTGAAACCATTTTTTTAACAATAAATTAAAATCCAAGACATATTAAATGTTTAAGACTGCAATATACTGTTTTGCAATAATTTTGTTTTATAGATGTTTTTCATATTCAATAGGCATGGTTCATTTCTTAGTTGTTTTATTAGTCCCAATTTGCTTTTAGCATTATCAAGTGTCCACTACTGATTAGATTCCAATCCGGCACTATTTGCAAAAATCTTTTAAATTTAGCATGAATACACATCTAAAGAATCATGTATAAAAGTCATAAGACGATAATAAAATATTTTTAAAATCTAAAAAGTTATAGCAAAAACTACTGTGTGGTCAGTCACTGACCCCCTGTCTCAGGTGAGACTGTTAAGAGCCTGTAAAACTCATAAAGAATAGCCAATTGAATAAAAATTGTATACTAAAAAGTTTCAAATAAAGCAGTTAAACAAGATATTTTCCATATAAAGCGTGTCTTTTAACATTAGGATCGTGATATAGTCTAAACTATAGGGGGTTACACATATTAAAAGTGGTATTTTGTTTAAGCTCTTTAAAATTGCTTTGCAAAAGTTACAAACTTTTAACACCCTGTATCTTAAAAGTTAAGATGTTTAGGAAATATGTTCATTTGAACTTTTCTTCCTAAAATAAGCTAAGGAATCATACTCTGCTTTTTTAGCCATCAATTAAATTACACCCTATATAATTTCTATTTATTTTAATTATAATACAGGCTACACTGTTCTTCGTTAAACAAAGACAAAAAGTATCTTTTGTAAAAAACGGTTTATTTCGGTAAACAAATTAAAAAGAACGAAAAAATCTTTAAATTTAAATTTACTTTTAATTTTAAAGTATAAAAAGTATGTTTTAATTCTCCTGAAAAACTTTTTATAACTTTTTTGAACTGCAAGTGTCGGGCAAAAACCTTTGAAATTAAAAGAGTCTAAATACGAGATAGATGGCAAGTAAAACTTTTACGTTCCAGCTTCAAAAATAAAGATTTTAGCTAAAAGGACTTTAAATTAAAAGTTTATTCAGCCGTAACTATATACAGAGTTTTTAAGAACAATATTTTTTCTGATGCGAAAGAGAAATATATATGTCTAACATTTTTTTAATATTTAAAGCATTTTTTTACCTTTGAACCACTTTCCAAAGCTTTTAATCAACTGTAGATTGCTGTAGACGTCTTAAATAAGTACAGAAGTAGTTTATTATTATGAGACTTTTTTGACACAGCAAACATAATTATGAGTTAGGGTAATGAAGCGAATTATTCTTAATGCACCAATTTAATAATAACTTAATAACCTTGTCTTTGTTTTTAAAATTAAGTGGGAGTACCAGCTTAAAAAATAAAGTTCTCAACTAAAAGCTTCTATTGTAAAAGAATGAGGTATTAAAGGAAAAATATAATGTTATGAAAACTATATTCTAGCATTTATTTTTACCTTAAAGATGAACAAAACGTAAAAGCGCCAAGGGCGCAACTAAGATTTTCAAACTATTTTATCTAAAAACTGAGATATGGGACCCACACCATATACAGGGTGTTTCCTAACTACGGCACGAAATTTAAGAGGGTGATTTCTTATATTCTTTTATGAAAAAAAAATCTATGAATAGTATAAATATATGGCCGGACTTACTTCACTTCTAAGATACAGGGTGCTAAAATTTCAGGTATTTTTTAAATATTTAAAAAAGCTTTAATAGATTTGGCCAAAATTTGGTACACCTATTGACTGTAAAAAGGTGCTTGTCAATCTCTGTTTATATTTGGATTATTTCGTCCAGTGGTGTCTCAGTGGGCACCGCAGTTATATTATTAAGAAAAAAATACGCCACTGCCTTTTTATAAAGGTTTTATATTATTTTCCAAATAAGCAATTAAAAATGCAACTTTTTAGTTTTTTGTATTTTCTTCGTATCTCGCTATATTTTCAAGAAAAATATCGTTTTAATACAAAAAATATGACAAAAGGTAATTACAGTTTGAACAAAAGCAAAGGACTGCAGGTAGCCCCTTCTACATTAAACCGCAAATTAGCTTTAGATTCCTTATTTAAAAAAGCCTTATACCGAATTTTGCGAAAAAAAATTAAAATATTTAAAAATAACTAAAAAAATAAAAACTTTGATATTTATAATTTTTATAATTATTAACTTTTGAGTAAGGTAAATTACGTTAAATCATTGTATTTTGGCTCAAGGCGTCTATAGTATCATTTTGTACTGACCTTTTAGAAAAACCCGGTATTAAATTTTGATAAATATTGTTTATCCTAATCCCGAACAAAAATAAGTCTAATTATTAAATTTTAAAGAGATGCTGTTAACTCTGACGAAAAACGAATAAAATTAAGGAATTTTTAATTAATTAACGCTCAAAATCAAGAGTAATCTTTAATTAAAAGACTTTGTTAAATTTTTTTGTAATTTTGAAAACAAATTGGTTAAAATTTATATGCATAATACCTATCATTTTAGATTTAAAATTTTTAAGCAAGTTTTTGGTCATTTCCTAAGTTAACAAGGGTTCTTTAATGCGCGTTAGCCAAATGCGAATTTAAATAAAACGCACCGGTTAATGCTCTAAAACGTTCTAAAAATCGTAATTTGCATTACATTAACAACATAGTATTATACCAAAATAATTAGTGTATTGCGAATTACAACTTTTAAAATGGTTTAAAAGCATTAACACATGCGTTTTATTCAAATATGCAGTGGGCTGATGCAATCAAGTAAAAAAGCAAGTAAACGAAGAATGAAAATAAAGAATAAACTAAGTTAAAACCAAAGGCAATTGAATCGTTTATTTCAGAAACCCCCTATCTCCAGAATATTACATTTTGAGTAAACTAATAAAAAATACACAGTTTCAACAAAAACAATTTTTTTGTGATAAAAAACAGTTTTGAAGCCGCCCGACAGACCTTTTTAATGTGCATGGATAGGGATTTCTGCACTAAACGATGTGTTTACCCCTATACAATTCAATTTTACCCAAAAGTCAATTTCTAAAATTTTTGGTCGATATGGGCTTTCTGAAATAAACGATTCAATTATAGTTTTACTATAGACTCCAAGAACAATGCTAAATTTTTGGTTATCAGTTTGGACGCTGGCTTGGCTGAATTTATGAAGCGGCAAATTATACGTACTGTTTACGTGTGTACTCGATGGATACCCGCTTCATAAATTCCACGAAGCGATCGTCCAAGCTGGTGACCAAAAATTTAGCATTGTTCGTCTATAGTGAAACTACAATTGTCTTTGGTAAAAACTAAAAGAACTAGTTGGAAACCGTTCATTTTTCTTCTGCTTTGGTGCAAAGTCCGGTCAAATATTGGAAAAATAAATTATGGGGCTAATATTGATATTTACTTTATACAATATGCAGCAAAATAAACAGTTCTATAAATGAATATTATTAAAATTTGGTTTATAATTTATATATTTGGTATAAATGATTAAGCCTTGCAAACATTATTATTTACGAGGACGTTCCCGATTAAACGGATGTTTAAAATACAGTTTGTTTTTTTCTTTACCACAATTTTTGTTGGTTGTAGCTTACAGGGGTGAAAGGAATTAAATGTGTGGATTTGACAGATATCAAAAATGTATTAAAACATTTTTCTCTGTTAATTGTTAAGATAATCATCTAAATAAATCAAAAAAATGTTTGTCCTACAAAATGTAAGGTTTCATCAAAGAGTTCCCCACCACCAACATGTATGGTTAACAATGTCGTAAAAAATAACTAGTAACCAGCTAATTTTTTCTGTTGAATAAATAATATTTACATAATTTAACACTCACAGTGTCCTACAAATTGCGAGGTACGTATTCCTGTTTTTTTGTTGTTTATCAAATCAACATTTTTAATCTCTGCTACCCTCTATGCTATCACCCATAAAAAAATTTGTAAGGAAAAAAGTTGGTCGTCTCTGTCAAAATAAAGGTACTTTCGAAAAATTAGCTTGTTAGTAATGTCTTGGAAAAATGATTCAGGGATCCCTAATTAAATTCGATAAATTTCAAATAAAATAGCATTTCATTTGTTGCACACGTTGTGGACCACACTGTATAACAAAAAGAAAACCTATAAGTATATTTTTAAACCTTGTAAGACTGTTAGTTCTAGTACATTTCTAGACTAAGGGCCTAGATATATTTCTATATAAAAAAAATGTGAACAAGCAGAAATTGGCCCGCTACTGACTACTGACGGAATTGTAATATTAAACAAACTTTAATGTTCATTTCTTCTGCATCCTTGGGTTTTAAACAAAAAATTTAAAAGTGGGCAAAGTTTTTACTATTCGGCTTTTATTTCGAGATCTTTTAATTTTAAAAAGTTTTCAAAGCGCTCGTCGTTTACAAACTTTGCATGCAAATACATAATGTACATGATTAGGAAAAGCGAATAATTATTTTTTTACTACTTTTTAAATTAAAAGCAAATTTTAATTAAAAGTTTGGTCCTAAGTCATTTTTAATTTGCACTCAGCGGAAGAAGTTTTGGTACTTAATTCTTAAAGTGATTTATAACTGAAAAATATAAGCTTCGTTGTAAAAATTTAATAATTGTGTGTAAAAGGGCGGTTTTTATTTAAAATTCTATACAGCGTAGAGCTTAAACAATTTCGTTTATTTAAAATAAAACGTGCTTACAATATTATACAGCAAAAAGAGATTCAGGAAAAACTTTCGAAGTTAGGCTCGTTCTTACTTACTTACTCACTTAGTTACTAATACAAATCAATTAGACCACCAAGCCAAGGGCGCTGAGTGAAATATTACACGAACCACTTGGTGCCACCTCTATTTAACGTAAGCACATGAAACTATGTGTATATATTTATATCCATACGGACAACTAGAAGCTCCAATTTCATAAAGCTACCTTAAACTGTTTTAAAGATATAAAGGTCCAAAAGTCGTCAATTTTCCACTGACTGACCTGACCTATAGATGAAAAACCCAACCCACTTCCAGATGATCTTGTGTGTAACCGTAGAAGAAAATCTGAAAAAAAAACAAAAATAGAGTGTTAGGGAGGTCCCCACACAAACAAAAAAGGTTTCTTGTATTTTAATTGTACCGTGTATCCAAATATATGTATTTTTATTTATAATTGCTACAAAATATATATAAAAATAAATTTAGGTAAAAAATAAGTAGTGTCCCCTAAAAAAGGTGTGTGAAGTCGACAGGCGCGCCTCGCCAGATGGTTATATCGCCCGGACTTGGCTAATTTAAGCATTAAGAGGAAGCGTGTTAAAAAAGTAGCAGATAATAAATGAGCAATGCGTAATGGTATTTCTAACATTTAAGAAAATGTGGACAATATTGTAAAAAGAAAACTATGCAAAGAAAATGCAAGAATTTTTTCTGTACAAAATTTAAAATACGTATAAGATCCTAAAGCACATTAGATTTTACTTTGCCAGTTTTTATCAGAATTATTTTTTTTTTAAATAAGTTAAATAGCTTAAAAAATGACTGATGTAATAAAAACTGGCCAAGTCAAATCTAACTTACTTTAAAATCTCATACATATTCGGATTTTGTACAGAACTTGGCACTCATTTATATTTCCATTCTTCACTCTCACGGAACTCACGTCGCGTCGTTTCAAGAGCTCGGCGAATGATTTCGGGGTAATTCGCATCAAAGAAGTGCGCAAGTAGTTTGGTTTGTTTGGACGGATGTTTGGTGAATTGTTGCAAGTCTGGACGCGGCTTAATGTATTGCAAGATTTCAGTGTCACTTACTTTTTTATGTTACCTCACTATTTAAAAATACTTAAACTTTCAAGTTATAAAGTGTAGTTTATTTAACTAGGCACACAAAAATGTTGCTAATATTCCTTTCTTAAATATCAGCAATTTAGTATTAATTATTTAGTAGATCATTAAAAACGGGAATTTTTAAAAGGTTTTATTTTTTTAAAACTAGTATTTGCGTTTGGTAATAACCATAGATAACCTACATTTAGATCCGCAGTAGCAAGAAGCACTTTTCGGATTTTTACGACCTCGCGCAGCGGGTGGACGAACATGCGCACTTAAAAGCCGTGGCAAAATACAAACACCGGCACGTCGAAACCTTCGTCCGCGGTCTGACCGTAACGCTCATTAGCTACCGTACTTCAAATAGAAAACCAGGACGCCATCAACAAATCCTTTCCTATAATGCCGATAGTTTGTTTGGGGCCGGGTGCGTTTACCCTCAACTGGCTTGCGCACAAACCGGTTTTTTCGCCCATGAAATGTAACTTCTGTTTCGCGCAGGTTATAACATTTACAATCCATCAAGATCAGCGGTAATAACCAAACCTTACTTTTAGATGACAAATTATTTTTAAGTTTAGAAGTCATGCAAAACTTTTTACCAAACAATTTGTTATAAATTTTATTCTTGTTCATTCTGTTAATTTTTTGGCTCAATGAATGTTTTTTTTTGCTATAAATACTAAAAACTTCTGATATAAAAGAATATTTCAGTAATTATCGTCAAAAGAAACCCTTAATTTTTTGAATATCTTACCATACATATTTTTTTTCAAATTAGTAGAAAACCGCACTTGTGCGACCAACACTAAAAGAAATTATTTAAAATATTTCGTTTATATTGTTTATATTTATTTGCTAGGTAACATAGAAATTAATTAATTTCTAAATTTAAAATTTCTTTTTGTTTTGTTTGTGTCTCGGCTAGAAACAGACATTTTTGGAAACAACGCATATTATTTTAAATAACAGTTGTAGTCCCTGGGCCTGTTATAAAATGACTTAAGGATAAGAACACTTTTAAAACCTTTTAGGGGGCGGTCATATCAACTTGCCAAGAGGGGGCCACAGGTCGAGGAAAGTGCCTAAGTCGGCAGAAATAAAAATAAAATTTTGAGGGACGGCGGGAGATGGAAATATTTTTTAAAGAACAAAAGAAAAAGTCTTCACCTCTTTTATTGTTTTCTTTTATTTATAAAAGACTTAATCCATCATTTTTCCTCCTACCCACATATTTTTAAAAAGCAAAAAAAAAGGTCGCCACTTTTCAATTCTACACTTGGCCCTGGAGGGGGGCACATCAACATTAAATGCCCATATTTGCCATAAGGTATGTATAAAATATTTGGCCCCTGCCCATTGACCGCCCCTGGTTTCTTTTGATAAGTCTACCAAGAATACATATCGTCTGTTATTGTAAAGGTTTCGGGTGTCAGACTGGGAGAACGCGTAACTTTTTTGGCAGATAAGTTTACCATAATATTTTAATATGCAATTATAAACATTGTGCCAAAAATTGTAACGGTTACAGCTACGACACCCACCTAGTCCAAATGCGAATTATGTGTTTGAGCCTTATGGTTTTATGACTGCAATCTTTACCATTTTTGGCATAATGTTTAAACATTGCATGTAAAATACTGTGGTAAACTTGTCCGACAAAAAGTGACGCGTTCGCACAATCCGACACCCGAAACACTTGACTTTGACAGGTTGAATCGCTTCCATATATGGCGGTATAAATATTCGTGGTAGACTCGTCAAAAGAATCCCCTTAAAAGGTTTAAAAGGGTTCTTATCGAAGTTCATTTCCTTACTAGCCCATGCACTATTGGGTATTTTATGGCACCATCGTCTTAAAACCTAAATAAGGCAAAAAGGCTAATAGTCAAAGCGTTCAAAGTAATTTTATAAAAAGCCAAAAAAAAGCGGAATTATGTTTTCTTTAGCTTTTATCGGTTTTTTTGTTTGCTTCCAATTTTGCTTTCTTACAGTCCCGTGAAACTTGAGAATTTTCTTTGATTTATTAGTGTTTCTGCTATTAAATTGAAAACCAATTTTATAATATATTTTTGACCACTGTCAAGGTCTGTGCAACCCTGCATCTAGAAATATAAGTAAAGGTGAAAAGCGTAAAATGTAAAGCATAACAGGTACAGGAAGGGCAAAAAAAGGAACACATTTATTTTTTAAATATTGTGTTAAATAGGTTCAGTATAATATTTTTTAAACAATATCAAAAAGTATATTTCTTGGGGATTTATGTGTGAAAATAATGTCTAACCACTATATTTTTCATTACTAACGTCAATGTTTCCATTGGTTTTGCCGGAATTTCGTTTCTAATATTGGCTTTCAGGTGTCCGATGTTAATTTTTGTAAACTCTTTCTTTTAGGTAGCCCCAGAGAAAGAACTTGGGCGATCTTGAATGCTAGTTTATTTGATCGTCTTCTGGTTGAAGTAGAGTGATCATCATTGACACTCTCTTTTAATCGCCCAATATTCTCTATTTCTAGACGTGGTCTACGTGTTTTAGAGCGATCTCTTATGCTTCCCGTTTCTCCAAACTTATCGGCAATAGTACGTATGATTTTTTAAAGGGTCCAACCCTGATATGCAAGGAATTGACGCTAGATTAAAGTTATTGATCTGTTATTTGGAAAATAAATTTCGACAATTTTTATGCGTTGGGAAACTGATAAGTGGTCCGTTATAAATTTCCATGGACATGAATTGAAAGACCCCTAAAATGGATTACCCACTTTTGGCCCACCCTGTATTTAATATGGAATATTGGAAAATAGCAGTAAGTAGGACATTTAAAACATCGATGAAAAGGTAAAACTTTAGTAATGTAAACTTAAAACCTAGGACAGGGCTTCCCAAACTGTGAGTCGCACTCTCCTTCTAGGGGTGTTGATGGGACAAATAAGTGAAGTGAAGGTTATTCAAATATTGGAATACCAAGATTAATCAGATTGGTAAATAGAAGTATTCCGACCCCCAAAAACGGGAAAAAATGGACGAGGACCTTTCTTTTGCTCTTCAAAATTCTAAGGAGTGAAAACAAAGGGCGGTTGTTGCTTTTAGAAAATGTGTTCAAATATTAGGACCGGGACCTATTTTTTCCGACCTCCAAAAGCGAGGACCTTTTTTTGCTCTTCAAAATTTAAAGGAACCGTTGCTTTTAGAAACTGTGTTAAAATATAAAAATATTAGCCGATGACTTGTTTTATTTGCTCTTCAATTTTTTTGTGAGGGCGTCCTAACAGAATAGCTTGTGCCCAAGAGCGTCACAATACAAATAATTTTGTTGGGAACCCTGCCCTGGACAAACAATGCCGACTTTGTACATTTTTATTTTTTGCTGAATTTTCATTTAAATCCACAATAACAACAACTAAAACAAAGAACAGCTATAGACTGACAATTTTTTTTATTCCATTTATTTAATAAATGGTAAAAAGAGTAATAAGTGCGATACTAACAGCAACAACGGCAGGTAAAATATGACAAACAAATGTCATAGTGCCCCAAAAGGGTTCAAAACCTTTCCGATGAGGGAGCTAAATTGCAATTGTAAAGTTGCCAACGTTACTTAATATTGACTACCTATAAAAGACCTACAAATATTACTTTAAAATAAATGAACCTAATTGATTAACAACCTGACAAGGTGTGATATGTCTTTCAATCTACAAATCTACTTTTAAATTCGTTCTGAAAAGAACCTTACGTTTTTAATTTTATTCCATTACCATCAAAGTCGGTAACTGTCACGCTCTATCAAAAATTGAGCACTACGAAATAATTAAAACAGGGCAAACGATGAAGATGTCACTACAACGAAACAACGAGACGGGAAATCCTAGTAGGCGTTGCTCGGCCTGTCTACTCCGGCTGCTTATAATTACGTCTAGAATTATTAGTAGGTACATGACTAAATCTAGACTGCCGAGAGACCGTGTTGGTTGCATTTATCTTTTGTTCATCATTTGCTTGTCATGTTATAGATGTTTAAATAATATGCAATTTATTTGTTAATGGGTTGGTTGTCTTAAGAGAAAGCAGTGTCGTCTAATAATGTAGACATATTTTGTATTAATTAAATAGGGAAAAGTGAGGTTAAAATAAAAGTACAAACCCTTTTTATGTAGAATATAGTTTTATTTTTTTAATATGGGGTATCCAACAAATTTCACCAATCACGTTTGTTCATGCATTGTGCAATTCGCCGTCATGACATGCGTCATGTCAGTCGCCCAGTAAATGTTAGCGCGTCAAAATAATCCGAAATAGTATATTATATTACTACAAGTGTGGAATTTGACTAATTCTACATGAGTAGGAATATTATAACACAAGGCGTCAGCCGAGTGCGACAAACCTATGAGAGTCAGAAAGTCATTGTCACACAAGTAATGTACACTATTTTTTCTATGACCACAAATTATTTACACTTTTTTTCTTTACAGTTAAAAAAAGCAATTGATAACTTTGCAACACTAGGTTGATATACAGTGAGGATATTAAAAATCATCGCCTCTTTATCTTTTAATGAGACAAGATATCAAGGCCGAGTGAATTTTGGCTAAATGGGTGTCCCTTAAACTACTTTTAAGCATAAAAATAATTTCTGTCACGTGACCTAAGTAGTACCATGGGGTCACATGCAACTTTTTTTTCAAATCGAAAGGGTGGTCATATACCACCTCGTTTTAAAGGTCCTTTGCTCCTCTACTTAACGATACTATCTTTTTTAAAATTGGTCCAGCCGTTCCAGACTCAGATCCGTTTAAAATTTGACTTAAACAGTGGAAAAACAATGCGGTTTTGATGGCATTGCCTTGTAAGTCTGAAACGGCTGGGCCGATTTTAAAATACAAAGTGGCGTTAAGTAGAAAATTCGAAAACCTTTTAAACCAGGATCTATATGACCCACTTTCCAATTAAAAAAAAATTGCTAGCGCCCCCTTAACGAATCATTTTTATGCCATAAAGTACCTTTAGTAGTAAAGTAGTTTAACTAACACTCTTTTACCCAAATTAAACCCGATCTTCATATCTTGTCTCATTCAAAAGAAAAGGGGGGTGGACTTTAATATCCTCACTGTATACTTGCGGTATATTATACTGTTTGATAATGTTTTTATATTGAAAATCACCCTAGTAGCTTTGTATAACTTAAATTATTTTATAATTTAAAAAAGGTCCTCGGTTAAAACTTATTGCATCGTTTTTTATATGTAATTTCAATTAACTGCCAAATTTATTTTAAATAACAATGTGACTTCGATGACAGCTTTATAATATACTTTGCAATACTAGTTGTGATATTAGTATATTACGTAACAAGTATCAAAAGTGATATATTTCACACGAGTGGGAATGTTGTCGCACGAGGCGATAGCCGAGTTTGACAATACCACGAGGTGTGAAAATCACTTTCAGCACGAGTCATGTACAATATTTTTTATACGACTGCTTTAGAAAATGGGGTTTTGCACACGCTAAACAAGCTTTGAAAATTGTATTTTGCGCACAATGTGTGCAAAGGAAAATATGTTTTTTTGCACACGGTTCTGTCTTTCAATATGATTTATTATGGTTTTTATTGTTATGTCAAAAATATAGAAAACTCAAAGTAAGCTTTATTCCATAGCAACCGTCATAGTTTTCTTGTTTTGTTGATTAGATACCAATTTAGATACAAAAAAATTTTGATTTCGCGAAAAAATGTCCGATTCTGAAGAAATTCTAAAAAAAGCGAGTTTAATCTCGTCAAACCTACTTCCAACAAAGTCAAGAGATCGATATGAAGCCGGAGTTACATCGATTTATGAAGTGGAGACAAGCAAATAACGTACAAACGTTTTCCGAAAATGTTATGTTGGTGTACTTTGAAGAGCTGTCGAACAAATACAAGTCTTCAACATTATGGAGCACCTTTTCCATGCTAAAATCAACCCTGAGGGCAAACCAAAATACGGATATTGGAAAATACCAGAAGTTGCAGGCCCTAATAAAAGAAAATCAGAAAACTATGTGCCAAAGAAGTCCAAAATTCTTAGCGAGAATGATTTTTGCCGCTTCCTAAAGAACGCTTCAGACGAGAAATATTTGCTAATCAAGGTAGGCATCACAGTTATTTTATTTATTTTATGGTGTCATTTTTTATAGTGAGAAGGTTTAGTAGGCAGGGGTTACCCAATTCTGTTTTTAAATAGTGCTAGTTTCATAAAGTACTTACTTAAAATGAATAAAACTAAAGACTTATCGGTATTTTTTCTTGTTTCAGGCAGTGGTGGCAGTCGGACTTTCTGGGGCATGCCGAAGAGAAGAATTGTGCTTCCTTAAAAAAGAAAATATGACGGATTTTGGCAGCGCAATGTTAATTAAACTAGAGAATACCAAAACGAAGATGCCGAGATCATTTACAGTGTCAGGAAGTCTCTACACCATCTTAAAAAAGTATTCTGCCCTTCGACCTCCACTCCTGCAAACAGATCGTTTTTTTCTTAATTATCAAAATGGAAAATGCACTCGCCAAAACATTGGAATTAACAAAATTGGCGGTATGGCAAAAGACATCGCCAAATTTTTGATGTTGGAAACTCCAGAAGCCTATACCGGGCATTGCTTTAGGCGGTCGTCAGCCACAATATTGGTGAATTCTGGATCAGATTTGCTGGCTCTGAAGCGCCATGGTGGATGGAAATCCAGCTCAGTCGCCGAAAGTTATATAGATGACTCGCTTAGTAATAAAATGGATGTTTCAGAGAGGATCTCTTCCTCTATGTCGTCTGTTGCGGCACAGCCACAACAGCAATTGAGTAATGAAGTGCCGCAAGAAAAACTGCAATATGCCGACGACAGAGAACTGTATAAGCAAGGTGCCAGAAAATGTTGTCTCCATCGTTAAAAAGTCGATCAACAATGCGACGATTCCTGCAGAAGTAAACATTACAATTAATATTTTAAAATAGTTATGAAGTTTCCTGTTTGCTAAATTATAGTCTGTAGTTTCTTGTTTTCATTACTTTTGTTTTGCGTTTGTTTTTAAAATAAAAATTTACACAAAAATGTTTTTTTATTTGCAGTCGTATAAAAAGTATCGTAAAAACTCGTTAGAAAACCTCTTTGCACACTCGCGAGACTTGTGGACCTCGACTTCGTCTCGGTCCATCAATTTGTCTCGCCCGTGTGCAAAGAGTCGTTTTCAAACCTTGTTGTTTAATATACTATTTCCTACAACCAGAAAATATTTATATACTAAAAATCTAAGTTAGTTTTTTTATATCATTAATGTCAACACAGACAAGATAAACTGACAAAAAATTAGACGTAAATCGATGTCAGTGATATAAAATCCAAATAAAGAAATTCCTTTTACCTAATTGTATGTAAACGCATGTATTTTAAAATTTAATTTTAGTTACCTAACAAAAGTGTTATTTCACTGTTAATTCTTTAATTAGGTTTTTTAAATTACGTGAAAAATGTCACCACTAAACAAAACACTAAATTATCTTTGAATAATAATAAGTGTAGTCTATTGTCCCGAATGGATTAAATTAAATGTCAAGTCTGAGTTAATGGTAATTTCATTTTTATCTTATCTTAGCCTTTTTCTAACAAGGAAATCTTTAAAATTATTTAGGAAAGAAAAAAACCGCCTGGCATTTTGTGCAAACTTTGTGGTTAGGTTATAATTTTAAAATTTTACAAATCAGGGTCCCGCAGAACTTTAGACACTTCCACACTTATATGTGTTTAATGGGTTGCCTATTATTATCACAGGTATTTGTTATAAAATAATTAGGTATGTCTATAAACTAATAATTCCTTAAACACAAAACTAAAAGTAATATATTTTGAAAAAAGGATAATGTGTGTTAGCACTGGTAAGTCATAACGGAATTTAAGCATCTGTTACTGTCATGTACTTTTCAACACTAGTGTTGAAAAGTAGATTTTAACACGCGTGTGATATTATTGGTTTTCTAAAGGATCAAGGAATGCGTTTTAAGTCATTTTCATTAGTGGTCGTCGTAAAAAGGCATTTTCTATACATGAAAACAGTGTGCTATTTGCAAGTTTTACATGTGGTCGTAGGAAAAAACTGTGCTTGTCATATTTTTTCTGGATTTGGCAAGTGGCTATGGTTTGTTAAATAATGCTAGCTGGTAAAATATAGCTATTATTGGCACTTAATTTAATCTATATGGCATAAAGGGACATATTTTTTGTAAACTGTGATGCTTTTAAACTACAATTCAGCTAAGAAAAAGCCACGCAATCATCAGTTTTGTCCCACTTTTAAAATTATTCCCCTTTTTGTTGCTCGTACACTATTCAAACGTCGCGATTAGAAAGATATAGTTAATTGTCGTCTTCATACCTGTATGGCGCCTGTAGCTTTTTCTCAGCTGAATTCTACTCTGCCGTCTAAAGTAATTTTAGTTATTACGATGATTTATTGAATTAACCTAAAGAGTAACACATTTTACTCTTGAGACACCCTGTTTATTTTTTCCAGTTACTTTTTTATACCGATCTAAATTGTAATATTTTTATGACACAATTTATGAAAAAAGAAGTAATATATTACCACAATCTGATTGTCCTAAATTTACTTAAAGCCAAAAGAATTCGAAGAGTCAAACAAAAAGTAGATCTGTAATGTTTTGATTTTTACATGGAGATACTTGACAGCATGTCAATACTAAAGATATATGTATTGTTTTCTTTTATAAGGTAAAATATAGCAAAAAAAACATCCCCTTAATAAATAATATGTTTTATTACAGATGCTCCTTCAAAAGACAAAACATGTTGAGTTTGTGTGTTTTGATTCGTATGTTTCTCTAGAAACACCGAAGCTCATTTTTTTGTATATTTGTTACGTCTTACTTGCTTAAACTGGGATTTCGAAAATTAATGAAAAAAATGTATTTTGAAAAACAGTTTTATAAATACTTTGACTAGAATAATTAAAATACTGGATTTCTGAGAAATTATTTTAAATCACTAGCAAATACCTTTGCGCTTTTTTGAGTCAAGGTTTATATTTCAAACTTGTTTAGATTATGAGACATGCAGTTATAAAATCCAAATTGAAGCTGCATAAGATAGCTGAGGTTGTATTTATATCAAAAGAACAAACTCATTATATTTTAACTAAAGTTTTAGAATTGAAGATATGTTCTATAGTTCGGTGGTTTCATTTAATGGATGGTATTTATTTATTTTTTTATCACTTTTATTAAGTAATATTTTTATGGAAAACTTTGAATTAAATTTTGTAGAAAATTATCAATATAAACCTTTAGTTTGGTGGAGATATATAGATGACATTTTTTCTATATACCAACATGACGAAAACTGTTTAAATAATTTTTTAACACACATTAATACACAAGAACCAACAATTAAATTTACGTTAGAAAAAGAAAACAACATACAACTACCATTTCTTGACATTTTAATAAAAAAGATTTAAACAATTTTGAAACAAAAATCTACAAAAAGCCTACACATACAAATAGATACTTAAATTTTAAGTCAAATCACCAAATAATGGTTAAAAAGGGAGTTGTAAAAAGTCTATTTGATAGAATTAAAGTCATTTGTTCTAATCAAAATATAAATATTGAAAAAGATTATTTAAAAAATATTTTAATTTAAAATAATTATCCACTTGATTTTATAAATAATTGTTTCCTTGAATTTGAAACTCCAGTTATAAGACAAAATTAAAATAGACCTATTACAAATTTATTTTTACCATACATTCGCACAATCTTTAAAACACAAAACACTATCAGATCTCAATTAACAAAGACAAAACCATATAACTTAAATGAAAATACAAAAATGTCATTTATAAAATACCTTGCGAATGCAATAAGTTTAATATAGGTGAAACTTGTAGACCATTAGCCAAACGCATAAAAGAACACAGATTATACATTAAAAACACAGAATTTTATAAATCAAAAATCTACCAACACGCATTTGATAACAATCATAGAATAAACTGGGATGCTTCGAGCATTTTAGCAAAGGAAACTTGTTCTAAAAAACGCAAAATCAAAGAAAGTGCGTATATTATTCTATTATTAAATAAAGATAATTGTGTAGCATCAATTTCAGTTAATTTAAATAAAACTTTGTTGCCTTTGCTTACTACTGAAGTATCTTCAGGAATACTAAAAATTAACTAACTATTCATCTTTTTGGTAAAATAAACAATCAATACACCAGCAACCAGTTATCTATGTCACTATGACACTATAACGAAACAAACATATTTTTACATTTAATGTCAAAGTTTTCCGAATATCCTAAAAAAGATATAAATTTTAAATTTTTAACAATAATAATAGTAAATTTTTATTTTTATTCCATTTATCTTGACAACGGTGGCAGATTTGCCACCGAAACGTCGATTTTTAATTATCTTTTTACTTGTTTAAATTTTTTTGGTTTTTTAGCACTTTTAGTTTTATTTTGGCGTGTACCCAAATAAATACCATCCATTAAAGTTTTAGAGATAGTAAATCTATTCGGTCAGTGAGTGCTGCGATTGCTTTCTTTAGATTAAAAATCTCATTTGCATGCCTATCTTCTTCTTCCCCAACTGAACTGTTTCGCCGATTTGTTGCTGTTTATAAAACTTGAATCCATTACTAAACGCCGGAAACCAAACAACAATGAAAACCGTGGACAGAAAGAAACAAAAGGTACGCTTACATCTGACATTTATTGCATGATATTGGTATCAGATAGTAAACAATCAAAAATTTATGTCCAATATACATTTTTGACCATTTACATTAGCCAGAATTTTCATCAGACATAAATATCATTTAATAAATGTCAGATATAAAACGTACCATAACTAATTTTTTGAAGGTTGATGCAATTCCATCGTTAAAAAATGGTATAGCAACATATTTTTTTTTATATTAAGAACTTGCTATCATTCTAAATATTAACTTAATGAAACATATGTAGAGGAAAGTGACTAAGTATGGATAATAATCCCTAATATGGAATACCGGCATTTTTTTTTAACGAAAACTCACACACGCAATTAGAAGGGTTTGTCTCTTTTTTTTGCCCATTCGCAAGTAGAAGTTGTAACATGCCAGTAGGTCAAGCCCTTTTGTCGCTGTAGCAAAGTTTTGTTTTATTGATTTCCCATAACTTTTAAATGTATTTTAAAAATACGCATTTTTCGAACAAAAAGTGCACGAAATACTGTTTTTATAACTTTTAGAAATAGTTTAAGATTTGTTAGTTTTATTAGTATTACATTGTATTATTTTCTTAAATATAAAAATTAGTTTAAAGTCGTCGGAAAATATAAATATTGAGAGATCATAGTGACCAGTTATGGACTATTCCATATTTGGGTTTCTGCATCATTTTAAAAACTTTTAATGGAAAATGAAAGGAATCAGAAGAAAATAATTAAGTCAAAAAGGAGTTGTTCGCCTTATAAATGATCCTTCGCTTACCGAGAGGTTTCCCTTCTCTCTCTCATCTTCGACCTGTGAGGAACTTATCGTTTTTTAGGTACTTACATGTGTTTTACACTAAGGAATTGTCTGCTAAAGTTTTTTCAGTTACGGTTCTCAATAAAGAAACTTGTGGTACTGAACTTCCCACTACGTTCGTTCTTTTATCTCTAGAGTTTCTAGAGGAACCTGCTGCCTGCGAAGATTTTTCTTCGCCCTCCCCCTAAATATTCAAGTATTTAAGCCCCGTGCCAACAAACTCCCTCTTACTTTGCTTAAGACACCAACGGTACGTTAGTATTTTGGCTAGGCTACGTGGATTATAAACAGAATAAATCAAAATGACAAAAGCAAAAAAATAGTCATAAGTCTGTTTCAGATGATAAGGTGGTGCTGTTTAATACAGACAGTAAGGCCGATACCTTAATAGAAAATATGTGGCATGTTTTTTTCGAATAATGCAAAAAAGATACAGTGCCTTATGTGTGGGCTCTGGAACATAATAATTGTGCATAATCAGAGTCTGGCGACTAGATCTGTGATTTTTGCCAATAATTTTTGTTGCTTTCAATGTTATACCAGAGTTTACCTTCTTGTTAGTAAAGTTTAACTCTTAATGGTGTTTATAGTATTTTATATTTGGGGTACCTATTCCCTATTTACCCACCCTTATAATATTTTATATCTTAATTAAAATTGGGCAATGTATCTTAAAAAAAATTAAAAATAAAGGACAAATTTATGATTGGTAATAATTACTGCAAAAAGTTTTTTATTTATAATTTTTATGCAACCTATGTGTAAAAAACAAAATGGTATTCCCTGTTTGGTAACTTTCCTCTAATAATTTTAAATATTTTATAAAACAAAATAAACAACGTTTAAATTAAACTCCTTGTTGCACTTTAATTCAAATTGTGACACTCGTAAGTGTAGAATGTATTTTTACCTTATTATAGTTGGGACACTATCTTATGGTTTATCTTCCACATAATTGTCAATGACGTATGTTTTTATAGCTTAATGTGCGTTTGAAACAAGGGAACTGCTACTACAGAAATAATTAGAAAATAATCGGAGAAACTGTAAACAGTTTTTAGAGACAGTTCGTGACAGCAATTCCATTTATCTAAATTAAAGGCGTCAGCCGTAGACATCGCAACGTAGGCACCATTACTAAAAGCTATAAGTGTTACCAGCCATTTAAAAATGTCTAACTCGAGGGTTTAAAATAACATTCGTGGAAATATAAAAGTTGTGAGAAGTAATTGTTGTTTATTTTACTTCAAAGCAGTTGACAATCTTTGAAAAATATTTATATTTTTTTGTAGCTTTGATGTACTTTAGTCCCTGGTCCAGTAATGAAATTGAATTTATAATAAAAACACTTTTAATACCTTTTAGAGGGGTTTCTTTGATGAGTCTACCACGAATATTTATACCGCCATATATGGAAGCGGCGCTTTAACCCATCCTGTCAATGTCAAATGTTTTGGGTGTCGGACTGGGCAAACGTGTTACTTTTTTGTCGGAAAAGTTTACTACAATGTTTAACATGCAATTTTTAAATAAAATGCCAAAGATTGTAAGGGTTACAGTTACGAAACCCGCCCAATCCAGAACACAAAACATGTCAATGGGCCTTATGGTTTCGTGACTCTAACACGATTTTTGGGACAACACCCAAAACATTTGACATTGACAGGCTGGGTTAAAGCGCCGCTTCCCTATATGGCGTAATGAATATTTGTGGTAGACTATACTTTGGCCACTATAACTTGATAATGAATACCTAGTATGTAACTCCGGTTACTGTAGTTTTAAACCAATAAAATACATTTTTTGTTTAGGTGTTTTTCTCAATTTATAGTGAACAGAGTATAGTCAAAAGAAACCCCTAAAAAGGTTTTAAAAGTGTTCTTATCATAAAGTCAATTTCATTACTGACCCAAGGACTAAATATTAGTGCTTTTGTTATGATAGTTACTACGACTAATCCCTTGTTCAGATACGGCAGTTTAGTGTAGTAGCTGTCCATATGCACAAGAACACTTATTAGAGACATTTTGCACCTCTTATTTTGCAATTCCGTTGTGGTTAACGTTATTCTGAGACTGCGCAGTAACGCAAACATGATCCCTTATCGTTATTAACCATACTGGACTCCTTTAATTACGGATGAATACCGAAGAGCTTATCGTTATCGTTATCGTTATTGGTAAACTGCGTGGTTGCCGAATTGTAAAATTTTTAATATCAATTATTTAAGAAGGTTGAAATTTTAATACCGTATTAATTAAAATATTGGATGGTACTTCTTTGGGTACACGCCAAAATTAAATTAAAAGTACTAAAAACCAAAAAAATTTAAACAAGTAAAAAAGATAATTAAAAAATCGACGTTTCGGTGGCAAATCTCAAAAGGGAGTTGTAAAAAGTCTATTTGATAGAATTAAAGTCATTTGTTCTAATCAAAATATAAATATTGAAAAAGATTATTTAAAAAATATTTTAATTCAAAATAATTATCCTCTTGATTTTATAAATAATTGTTTCCTTGAATTTGAAACTCCAGTTATAAGACAAAATCAAAATAGACCTATTACAAATTTATTTTTACCATACATTCCCGGACTATCAAATAAAATTCAACGAATAGGGCATAAATTTAATATTCGCACAATCTTTAAAACACAAAACACAATCAGATCTCAATTAACAAAAACAAAACCATACAACTTAAATGAAAATACAAAAAATGTCATTTATAAAATACCTTGCGAATGCAATAAGTTTTATATAGGTGAAACTTGTAGACCATTAGCCAAACGCATAAAAGAACACAGATCATACATTAAAAACACAGAATTTCATAAATCAAAAATCTGCCAACACGCATTTGATAACAATCATAGAATAAACTGGGATGCTTCGAGCATTTTAGCAAAGGAAACTTGTTCTAAAAAACGCAAAATCAAAGAAAGTGCGTATATATTATTAAATAAAGATAATTGTGTAGCATCAATTTCAGTTAATTTAAATAACACTTGGTTGCCTTTGCTTGATACTGAAGTATCTTCAGGAAGACTAAAAATTAACTAACTATTCACCTTTTTTAAAATAAACAATCAATACACCAGCAACCAGTTATCTATGTCACCATGACACTATAACCAAATAAACATGTTTTGACATTTAATGTCAAAATTTTCAGAATATCCGAGAAAAAACATAAAAAGTTTGAATTTTAAAGCCTGAATAATAGTAAGTTTTCATTTTTATTATATTATTTCCTTTGTCTTGACAACGGTGGCAGATTTGCCACCGAAACGTCGATTTTTTAATTATCTTTTTACTTGTTTAAATTTTTTTGGTTTTTTAGTACTTTTAATTTAATTTTGGCGTGTACCCAAAGAAGTACCATCCATTAAATGAATCCGCCAAACTACAGAACATATCTTCAATTAATTAAAAATATTATTGATACATAACAAATAATTAGCGAAAAATTCATAGCAGTAAGAAAAATAAAATAGTGTAAAGAAATTAAAACGGACTTGCATTTTTAAGGATCAGTAATTAATTTACATGTTACAACCTGGGCCTCAATTCCACTAAATTGAACTCATTCGTTCGCTGAACGTATCTCGTTCCGGGAGCGTATAACCTTCATCTGTTTTTTTAACGAACGAATAACCTTCACTTGTTTTTTAAAACAGGCGGTCATAAAACAGAAATTTGTATTACCATCTGACATCTGACAAAATTCAAAGTCATTACATAACCTAAAATTCCTTTAAAGTGAAATTAAACTTGAAAAAATCAGTTAACTAAGCTATTAAAAACAAAGTATACACTTTAATTGAAATACAAGCAGCAAATAAATAATTAACATTGTCCTCCGCAGCCAGAATAATCATTTGTAAGCAAAATAGTTTCTAAATCACATAACCTATAACCAAAAAGGGTTCGTGAAGCCGTCTCCTGCAGCTCCGTCGGCGCAAAAGCGAAAAAAGAGCGTGAAAGCGGTAGCCTGAAGCTCATTTGGAGTAAAATTAATATGTGAGTTGTCAAAATATAGATTGAAAAGAAAAACTATCAAAAATTACTTATTGCTTTGGAAAAGTAACTAACAAGTTATTGCATATAACTTTTTTACCATCTTCCATTTATACTTTCTAAAAGAAGGCCTTTATTGAGTGTTACGTACCTACTTGTACGGAATGTTAGATTAGGACAAAGACTGGAAATGGAGATTAGCAAACTACATTAAAATATTACTTAAGGTAAGTAAACTAAAGTAAACTCATACCTATTTAGAAAAAAACATTTATGGTAAATTTCTTTTTAGTTCAAAAAGGTAATATTTTAAAAATATTTGTCTTTTTTATGCAAATTGGGTAATCGTCTCGAAAGTTGGAGCAACCCCCATTTTGACCAAATTTGATATACAGGGGCACAGAACTAATAAAAAAGGGGCTGGTATATTTTTTTTTGCTGCTTAATTAAATAGTATGTTCTAATTTACTGTTATATTAAGAATTTTGTGCAAAAAGACGGGGGAATATAGTGAGAATAGGAATGTTTTTGATATTGGGCAAAATCATAGTTGCTCCCTTTCAAGAGAATTACTATAAATTGTCAGTACATATCGGTAATTATTATTAGTTGAAATAAATAGGTACCCAAAGATAGCAAAACACATTTGTTACCTGCATGATTTTAAACAAAGAGTACCTAAATTATCAAAACCTTTTATTGCTAGTTGTTTTCTTTTTTCATTTAATAATAATAATTTTATTTGTAGGACTCTAGAAGACTATGAATATCCCTTAGGACCATTCCAGAAGACAAAATTGCATAATAGTTCAAGAATCATATCAAATGATCGATAATAATCAAAATAATAATGCCCAACATGACTCACACATAAATTACCAAGCTTTTGTAATTTGTAAAAATAATAAAAACAATCAATATTATTTTTTTGCCCTTATTTTAATTCTTAGGTTTACAATAAAAAGTACATTAGAGTATATAAAAGTTGTTTTTATAAACACTAAGTTTTTGTCCTGGAATATTTTTGCAGATAAGTGTTTTCCGTATAGTACAAATAATTTTACAATCTGGCAGTAACCTAAAAATAAAAAATACAAATTTCAGGTTTAAATAAGCAAACGTAGGTTTTTCTCTAAACATTAATACGAGTTTAATGAGAATTATTTTAACTTTTAGCATTAGCAGGGTTAACTTAGGACATTGTAGAGTATATAAATTATAAAAGAAAGATTAAAAGCCATTAAGTAAAAGAGAATATTGCTCCTATGAAAAGATCATTGGTTTAGGTTAGGTTTAGTTACGTAAGGGTTTTCGAGCTGTGAACTGGTAAAAGGAAGAAGAGACACGAATACAAAAAGTAAAATTGAATATCTTTTTAAAGAAACTGGGACGGTATCTCATGGATAATTGAAATAATTTTATGAAAATATTAGTATACATTTAATGCAAATTTTACTCACAGTTGCTTTTGTTCTTCCATTTAAAAGAGCAATGAAATAATACCTTTCCATATTCAAGTGCACTCATTTTAAAATTAACAATAGACAAGTTATTAATCAGTGTTTAGGCAAAATTTTATGGGGTATTTTTGTAGGACCTTCTTTGTCTGTTATCTAAACATGGTCTTAAGTTTTGATGCATTTCATGGGGTTCCTGGGTTAGTTGCCTTGTCATTAAAGGACTATATGTTTCTTGCAATCTCTTTTAGAAGCTAAAAATATCAAAATTTTTAAAGGGAAACAAATATAAATATGACATTTAAACTCACCTTTTTTCTACCTTACTTGATGCCTCATTTAGACAAAGAAAACTATCACTAGGTAATAAACCAAAGCATTTTCAATACGTTGTTTACAGTGGAAAACATCATTTTCAACAAATTTAATATTTTTCATAAAACGGTAATAAAATTTTCTAACCTATATCTTTGGTGTATTGTGGGTTAGCTACCTACTGACTGATGGCCTAGTTTACACCGCAAAGATCTTTGGATTCTTTTAAATGAGTTTTAACTTTAGTAATAAAATCAAAATTGGGTATCAAACTTTACTATTTATGAGTTTGCATAGGATGAAAAAGTATGCTTGACTTTGACAAATCTGTCATATTTTAAATTTTAATGCGGTGTTGTGCGCCAATTTGTGAAGTTGGCTATGTACGAACGAAGACCTTTTTATTTTCATAAGAGCCTAGAGGAAATAAAGAAAAACTAATAAAACGCAAACAAAAAGGCGCTTATGAATAGTGGAATAGAGCCCCTGGCACACTTGCTTTTTGCTTATACTGTATTGTTTACATCTACTTTAAAAAACAAAATCAAGAGAACTGTTTGCATATATTAAAATATCAATATATAACTTATGGAAAAAAAAGTAAATACTAGTCTTTTCGCAAACTTTAAAATCGGTGAACCACAGGCAAAAATAAGGTTATGGGTCGAAAGCGCAGACGCAAGATAAATTTCTTAAAAGAGATTGCAAAATCTCTGTCTAAAACTGCTGCCGTAATCGTTATGTTTAATAAGGATAACCATAAGGAGGCCAAAAATCGTCTGTTTTTTAAGAGGTGCAAAATGTCTCTAATTACTCGCTACTCGACTAAATTACTACCCGTGTCTGAACAAGTCACATAAAAGGTTTTAGAGAAATGTTTTAAAAATGAAAAAAATATCCCGTGATTAGTTAATGATACCTAAATAATGTGTGCAGCAATCATACGCGTAACTAGCCATTAAACCTGGAGGGGGCCTAGGGGAGCCTGGCAACACCCTGGGAGGGGCCCGGACGCTGCTAGAACATTATATGAACACATATACCATATAGGGAAATTTTTACTGGGGGGCTTAAAAAACTTGGGGGGCCGGCTCCCGCCGCCACCCCCTCTCCTGGTTACGCCGATGCCATTAATATAAACGGCGTCAGTAAAGTCATGCACAACTACGGTACGAAACTTCAAGGGTAATTTGCTATGTCGTTTTACAAACGTTGCTTTTCAAAAAATAGGTCTTACGAAGAGAAAATGTTGATTTTGTATACAGGGTACGCAAAAACATGAAAACTTTTTTTTGATCCAAGAATAAACCACCATTATTTTTCATTTTGAAACAAAATATTTATAAAATTTGCTTAAAATACCACTTTAAAAGATTTTATTGTTCTTTTAGAAGTAATAAAATGTTTAATAAATTTTATATTTTATTTTATAGTTTTTATAAAAAAATACCTTTAAACAATAATAATTTACTTTTTTCTACGACCGTTAAAAAAATGCAGTTTTTTTAAACGTTAACATGAAGATAAAATACTCCATTCCAGTACACTACATAAGGTGTTAAAAATAGTAACTTTTTTTAACACTTCGAATGTTTCTTTTACACTTTGAATTAGTGTTTTGTTTCCATGCCTTCTACAATAAAATTAAATATCAATGTAATAGTAAACGCGACATCAACTGAAGTAAATGGTCAAGTTACCTATGATTTCGTCATTATTTGGTTTAGTTCATGTGTCACTAGTTTTAAAATTTTACAGTTTGCGAATAAATTTAAAGGAAATTAGGTAAAATTAATAGTAATAATAAATTTGTATGACTAAGAAATTGAAAAGGAATTTATACTGTTTTGGGATTATTTCTACAAAAGTAAGTACATGGAGGCAAAGTTGCGCAATTTGATGCTCAATAAAATGCCGTTTTGCGTTTTAAAAATTCCGAGTATTTCCGAAGATATTCAAAAAACCGGAATTTTCAATTTTGGTTTCTATTGTTTCCTGACTATATTTGTTAAGATAACTCAAAATGAAAAACACGTTTTCATGGCCACTTTTTCTGCTCTATAATTCAGTGTGATTAAATATTGAGTCTGACGTTTCGGCTTCTGGCGACCATCATCAACTTAATTTTTTAAATACGGACCTGATATTTTTTCAATTTAATTTAATCTTTTTATCACTCTTAAAACACTATATATCGCCACTTTTATATTTTCCGACGTTTCGTACAGACAATTCCATCACCAGAATATTGCATATTTATTTAACCATAATACGGCCCTGAACTACATTTTTAGGTAAAAAGGTAAAAAAAAGAATAAACTTATTACATATTCATAATGTTTTATTGCAACTCATTGATATCTAACAGCGGAAATTACTTTATTAACAGAAACTAACCAGCAGGTACGAATTCAAGGGAGAACTTCATTTAATGTATGGATTGGTATGTGGAGGAACAAAATTATTGGACCTTTCGTTTACGAAGGGACTTTAACTTCCGAACGATATCTAAATTTGATTAGAAATGATGTCTTAGACGCCCTAGATAATCAACCTTTGGCAGTATTTCAAGAAATATAGTGGCAGCAAGACGGAGCTCCTGCCCACAATGGAAGGAAAGTAGCTCAATTCCTTTACCATAATAATATATTTTCTAATAAATGGTTTTGCAAGATGGCCCGCTAGGAGCCCTGATCTTAGTCCCCTAGATTATTTCCTTTGGGGATATCTTAAGAACCGTTTATTTAAAAATGCACCTCACGCCCTTTAAGTACTACGACAAAATTTGATAAGGGAAGCAGAGGCGCACTTACAGCCTTGCCGCCCGTAGGCTATTTTATTTTCGCCGCCCCCAGCCTTGCCGCCCGTAAGCTATTTTATTTTCGCCGCCCATTTCCTCATCTTTTTCCGTCTGAAAAAGTTTAGAAGAGCAAAAAAAAAAAGGTCGTCACTTCCATTTCTTTCCATTGTGGGTAGAAAGAAATCCAAAAATCCAACACAATTATTCATCATGAAAAAAGTTTAGAAAAGCAAAAAAAAAAACAAAAAAGGTCCTCACTTCCATTTCTTTCGATTGTGGGTACAAAGAATTCCAAATGCAACAAAATTATTCATCATAAAGACATTTTGAAGAGCAAAAAAAAAAAAGGTCCACACTTCCATTTATTTGCCGCCCCCAAAATCCGCCGCCCTAGGCTTCAGCCTACTCAGCCTAATGGCAAAGGCGCCACTGAAGGGAAGTCAAAGCAAAGCAAGAAAATGCATCGAGGCGGAAGGTTATCTCTTTGAACACTTATAATAGTGATTAAATTATGTTTTTTTTTAATATGGGCATCAACATAGTATTACAAAATATTCATGAAATTTTCGGTTAATAAAGTAATTTCCGCTGTTAGATATCAATGAGTTGCAATAAAAGATTACGAATATGTAATAAGTTTATTCTTTTTTTTACCTTCTTAGCTAGAAATGTAGTTCAGGGCCGTATTATGGTTAAATAAATATGCAATATCCTGGTGATGGAATTTTTTGTACGAAACGTCGGAAAATATCAAAGTGGCGATATATAGTGTTTGAAGAGTGATGAAAGGATTTACTTAAATTGAAAAAAATATCAGGTCCGTATTTAAAAAAATTAAGTTGATGATGGTCGCCAGAGGCCGAAACGTCAGATTCAATATTTAATCACACTGAATTATAGAGCAGAAAACGTTGCCATGAAAACGTGTTTTCCATTTTAAGTTATCTTAACAAATATAGCCAGGAAACAATAGAAACCAAAATTGAAAATTCCGGTTTTTTTCGAATATCTTCGGAAGTACTCGGAATTTTTTAAAAAGCAAAACGGCATTTTATTGAGCATCAAATTGCGCAACTTTGCCTCCATTTAACCGATCCTGTATCTCTTACGGTTTCCGAAATCCCAATGATGAGCGTCGAATTCGAGCCACCCTGTACATACAATTTTTTAAATTAAATCATAATGGCATTGTTAATAGAATAGTTGTCTTTTAATAAGAAGGTTCTGATTTTTGGTTGCAATATGGCTGTGCAGCAAAAATTTAAATGAATAGGTTTTAATAAATAAAACATATATATATAAACTGGTTACTTGGAAAATTTTAATATGGTCGTGGAAAAATATAGTATTTAATACAAGCATAAAGTGTCTTTTGTTACTCATGGATTGCTGCACTCGCCTGACGGCTCGTGCTGTCAAACTTCCCATTCGTAAAAAAAGTATCACTTTATGCACTTGTTACATAAGTTACTATTCAAACACCGGTATCCTTCAAATTACACCTGGGGGCCGCGCCCCTCCCAGGGTGTTGCCAGGCCCCCTCTAGGTCCCTTCTAGGTTCAATGGCTAGTTACGCCTATGGCTGTATACAAAATCAACGTTTTCTCTTCGTTAAACTTATTTTTTTACAAATGAAATTTTTGGTACATTTGTAATTTGTATATTATCGTAATTTTAAATTTGGGATTTGTTTGATCCATACTAATATTATAAACAGATAAAGTTTGTAATTTTGTTTGTTTGTAAGTGGATAAAACATACCCACAAAAAGGAAAAAGTTGGTGGTCCGAAGGACTAGAGCAAGAAATCTTTATGTTTTTGGTGTCTCTGAATCCGAATTTCGGGTCGGTTTGACGCTATTAGGTCAGGGTCAAGGTCAAATTATCAAAATTCATCGAAAATAGACCACAAGACTTGGTGTTTTTATGTTTTTTGGGTCGCTGAATACAAATCCGGAGTCAGTTTGACCCCATTGGTTCTTGGTCAAGGTCATTTCCAGGTCTAATCATCAAAATTCATTGAAAATAGACCACAAAGGTGGTACCTTTATAGCTTTGAAGTCGCTAAATCCGAACCCGACAGAGTCAATTTGACTACGGATTCGGATTTAGCGACTCAAAAACCTCAAGATATCATGATTTTGCTGCATTTACGATCACTTCTGATGATTTGACCTTGATATGACCTTGATCTTAACCTCATTGGGTAAATTTAATCACGGATTCGGATTCAGTGACCCCAAAAACCTAAATATACCATAATTGTAGTTTACTTTTTTTTAAATTTAATATTTTGCCTTAAAATGACCCGATCATGACTTGATGGGATCTAACTGACCCCGGATTCGGATTCAGCAATTCCAAAATATAAAAATACCACAATTGTGGTCACTTTTTAATGACTTTTGATGATCTGACCTTGACCTTAACCTGATGGGGTCAAACTGACCCCAGATTCGGATTCAGCGACCCCAAAAACAAAAAGATACCATGGTCTGGTCTTTGGACTTTCAACTTTTTTTTACTTGTTGGGATGTGATTGGCCCTAAAATGACCATGATGCTGACCTGATAGGGTCAAAACCTACCCCCGATTCGAATTCAGCCACCCCAAAAACATATAGGTACCATGGTCTAGTCTTTCGACCACCAACCTTTTTTTGTGGGGCTCTGTAATCTTCGGAAACCGATCATGAAAATTATGTCACAGATAGAAAGCTACACTATTGAACTAAAAGGTAAGAGAAAAATCTAATTAACGCTCAACAAAGTGGGTACGGGTCAACTAGTATACCGGATCAGCTAAATAACACATAGGCAATGTGAAAAAGGGACAGTCTAACGTGAATACCGGCGTTGCGTTACTGGCCGATATACCTTTAGCTATTGCTTATTTAAACAGTATAATATTTACCGTTTTTAAATGACAACTGGTTTATGGTATTACAGCAGCACAAGACATTCAATATAAGTATGCTACTAGAAATATGCCTGTTTTGCTGATTTTTTTAATTGCCACCCGCACCATTGTTAAATATACTAATGAATGGGCATCAATCAGAGCCTTTTACTGTTCCGTCCGGAGTACCGCAAGGCAGTCATTTGGGTCCGTTGTTTTTTATAATTTATCTGAATGATATAAAGGAGTGTTTTAAGAACTGCAAGTTTCTGCTTTATGCGGACGATCTAAAGTTTTACTATCCAATAAAATGCTTAGATGATTCTCTAAAAATACAAAGCGACTTGGATCGTCTAGTTGCATATTCTAGAAGAAAGGATCTATTCTTGAACTTTGACAAGTGCGTCGCTATTAATTATACCCGTAATAAAAATTGTTTTCAATTTAATTATCATATAAGTAACTTAGAGTTAAAAAGGGTCTCTGAAATTAAAGATCTTGGAGTAGTTCTTGACACCAAATTGTTGTTTAAGTCGCATATTGAAAATGTTATCAATCAATCAAACAAAATGCTAGGTTTTATCAGGAGAAACACTGTGGATTTTAGAAATCCAAAAGTGATGCTTTGCCTTTTTATGCGTACATATTTAGTAGATTGTGCTTTGCGTCTGTTGTTTGGAACCCGCAATATGAAGTATACATTAGCAGACTTGAATCCGTCCAGCATAAATTTTTAAAATATCTATCTTTTAAATTAAATATAAATATAAATAATAATTATTTTCCTATTATGAAAACATTTAACATACTATCTCTTAGGGACAGAAGAATTGTTTCAGATCTGACCATGTTTTTAAAATAATGAAAGGGCATGCATTTGTCCCAGAAGTGTACAGAAATATAGAGTTTCATAATAATAACAGAACACTTAGGTTTAATGAACTTTTTTCTGTTCCTTTTAGAAATACAAATTACGGCCAAAATTCGCCCCTTGGTAGAATGATTAGATCTTATAACACTCACTGTAACACCATAGAATATTTAGATTTATCCGTTACTTGTTTTAAAAATAAAATCAAGCGCCACTTTCTTAATAATATAAACCAGTAACATCTTTGTTAATAGTGTTTAGTTTAGCCTTAGGTTTAGTTTTAGTTTTTTAGTTTAGTTACCCACTGAAAGACTACTACAATGTGGGTACTCTAGTGGATGTGAATCTGTTTGTACCCCTACTTTGGAATAAATAAATAAATAAATAAATAAATAAATAAATAAATAATTCTTTTAATTGTTGGTTATTACAGTCTATAAAATCACTTTAGACGGTTATTGTTTTACTTTTTAACATATCATCACTAAAACTGGATTAATTACTTTTAATAAGAGGCCTTAAAAAAATTTAAACATGGGTTTTTACCTATGGTGCGGGTGTGCCCATCAAATTGGCCATCACCAGCCGCCACTGAAAAAAGGCATTAAAACACATCTGAAATTTTTAAAAAAATTGAAAATACAATAACATACAGAATGTCCGGAAACTACCAAAAATACTTTGTGTCACTCAATTTGACTATGTATAGTGTTACATTTACGTCTTTTAATTGTTGAGGAAGTTTATTATAATACCCTGTTCAATAAATATAAAGTCTTTGAGACCTATATTTATACAAATTTTTAAATACTTTTATTCTGGCTTACTTAATTAACACTCTGTAAAGAATCTCCTTTGAGTAATATATCAACATCACGAATCCCTATTTTATCCTTTTCAATTATCCCTTAGAATAAATGTATTTCCCTTAACTTTTTGAGGTCCCAAAGAAATGCACCTTATAATCTATTACTGATCCCCAAGTTTTCCTTTTTGTTTATCGCACTTCGCACCCCGTTTCTTAATTTATCTCCCTCGGGCAAAAGTTCAGTGCCTCATGACCAGTCAGCATAAAAATGAAATTTAAAAATATCACAAGGGGGCTTAGCGCTCGACTCCGATCCAGTTATTCGATTCCGAAATAATAAACCTCCGCGGGGTATTGGCCCGTGTGATTGGTATTATTCGACCCCTTGTGTCAAGTGATGCGATGCAACACAAAAGTGCCCGACATTCGATTCCTGCAGTTGCCGATAAATGTCGCGATGATAAAGGGAGGTGAAATCGCTATCTCGAATTACTGCAAATTTAATGACGAGAAAGCAATGCTACCATTGTCAAAAATATGTATGCAAATATATATTTTTTTAAATTGTAAGTTACACATACTGGGTTTGTAAGAAGTTGAACAACTATTAATAGTAATTTATGTAGCAAGTGCATAAAATGATACTTTTTTCCGAATAGGAAGTTTGACAACACGAGCCGTTAGGCAAGTGCGGCAATCCCATGAGTTACAAAAAAGACACTTTATGCATCATATAATGTCACAAAATTTTTCTGACGGGTTTTCTAAACATGACGTCATTAGATTTTATGAGCTAGTATGACGAAAAAATGACGTCGAAAAGACGTCACTTCAATGACGTCAAAAACACGACATTAAAATGACGTCATAATTTAGTTCTGATGATGTCCTATGACCAAAAATGACCAAAAATGACTTAATAATTACGTCAAAATGATGTCAGCTTGCTGCTTGAGATTTAACAATAACTATACAGGGTTATTTTTACGTTGGTACTTTCCTTTTGTATAATGTATAGAATGCAAGAAAATAGAAGTTATTATTCAAATAAAATTATGTTCGAAAATGCTTTGTTTCCAAGATACAGGCTGTTAAAGTTTTAAGAAAAAAAATGCCTATTTATAATAATTTTCCTACTACTGCAAAAATTTTAACAAAATTTTATACACTTCTATTGACCATTACATCACATCTTTTGCTGTGAGAAGTTTTTAAAAATTTCACCCCGGGCGTTTAAACGAGATTTGATTTTTTTTCTTAAGAAAAAAATAGTAGCTACGCTACTGCTTTTTCTTCAAATCAATATTGTTTTTAAAAGACTTATTTACTTTCGAGTTAATTTACTATACTTCTGATATTTTTTTGAGCGATCAACGGTTTTCTTTTAAAGAATTAAAACCCATTTTTATGCATTGCAAAATGGCTAAAATCTTATATAGTGTTTTATATGTATTACGTATAATTCGTTATTAAAAAGTTTACCTACTGATACAATTTTTTTATTAAAAAATATCGGGACCAAATAAATGAGTATTTAGGCAAAATAATATTAATTAGAAAAAAACAGTGACTCACCATTTTTTCTGGAAAAAATAAATAAATGCAAATTTGTTTCGAACGCCACTGGTAGAACTTGTACAACCCTCTTAGGGAGGGCACACACGTGCAGGTGTAACCACGGTCTACCGTGGGTATACCCACGGTAGACCTGTACAGTTTTTATTCAGGTAGACCTGAGACCTGAGCGTGTGTGGGGCAATCAGGTATAACTGTACAGTTTTAACTGCACAGTTTTTTTCTCCGGTCGGCCGAAACACTACTCGGGTAGACCTGAGACCTGAGCGTGTGTGGGGCAATCAGGTTTAACTGCACAGTTTTTTCCTTCGGTCGGCCGTAAACAGATTTCTTTTAATGAATAATAAAGTTTAACAGGTAAAGGATATAATAATTAAAAATTATATAATTTAAATAAATGTTTAGGTTAAATGACAAATACGGTATTGCTGTGCCACAATATATGTAAATAGTTTCGTTTTATTTTATTGTTTTTTATGATTTTTTTTAAGAATAAAATATTTCTTATTGAGGCCTTTAAATACTTTCCTTCTTTGATAAAATGTATTATACAGGGTATACTATTTTCGATGTTTAGTACAGTGATCTTGAAAACCGCTTCCGCTACAGAGATGGATAAATGGGAAAAGAACTGTATATTTTAGTGCTTAGTTTAAATCGCTTTTTATTTCGTTAAGAATAATCATGGCTTACTAGATGTTTCCAAAAAACCGTTTGGTCCACTTTTTTTTCTTCCGTAGCTCAGTTAATATTTTAAATAAGAAAGTATCGGTGTTGAAGAAAAGAAAAAATCGCTGCAGGATATACAAGGTGGTTGAAAATTGCGAAATATAACTTTGAAAAAAAAAAGAATATATTTTTGATACCTACTATTCTAATAGTAATTAATAATAATTAAAAATAAAAAAATCGTAATTAAAAGTTAAAAATAATTTATTTCCATTGATTATGGTTTCTGGAATAACTTAAGGTTAACGTAAAAGAACAAATAAAAAAATATTTTTTACAATTACGTAGAAAGAAAAGAGATTTTTAAAAATAAAAGCGTTAAAAAGAACCGCCTTATGATATACAGGGAGATCCAAAATTACGAAAATGGTATTTTGCCAATATAAAAAAAATTATTATGAATATTTTTGTATGTACTTACTTATTTAAATACTAGGTATTACGTAATAGAAATTTTAATTTTTGTTAAGTAAATCGTTACCCTTTGGATAATATTTACATGCATTTTAACTTAACTTAATAATGTTTGCATATGTAAAGCTTATTTTAGTTAACACTTAATTTTCCTGAGTAATCATAAATGATAAAAAAATGTATAAAACTTACTTTTAATGTTTTTGTATTAAGTTGTTTCCAAATATATTTTTCATTTTTTTAATTTTTTTTGCGATTTTGAACCACCCTGTATATCATATCATTTTCTTTAAAATCTGTTATTACTTTCACATAGTGATATGCAATTAGTCAAAGATCCGAATAAGAAGCGACCTTTCCCCATCTGTTGTCGTTTAAACACTTTTTATATATTTGAAACAAAAAACCGCTATTGGTTGGCTAAAAAGTTATGGTAAAAAAATAAATAAAAAAAAAACAACTTTTACCTTTTTAAGTATAGGTCCGAGTTGGGAGTATAATCTCAACTTTCAATTTTATTATCTTACAAAACAACCTTTAATTTTTTAACAAGTTCTTGATAAGCAGCTTCCCGTTTATTTCGGTCATGGTAATCCTTGTTTTTGATTTGCCATAGACATGGATAAGATTTATACATTTCAATAAATTCTTCAATGATTTTTTTTTGGTTCAGACCAGACATTCTTTTAACTTGCGTTGACTGTGTGCTGTGAAAAATGACAACCACCCCACACAGAGACTAAACAACAACTAAAGGTTGTCGTTTATGGCAATAACATGAAATTTCGTTGAAATCAACTAATAAAAATCATAAAAGTTATCAAGTCCACGTAGAGTCCAAAATGTGATTCACCCTCCTGTCGGCGCCTTTTTGCGCTGCTAGTAGGATCAAAGCGGCGCGGTATAATAAAGGGGCTACACTGGTTTTGATAACGGCCCATTGTAAAAAGTCCAGGTACTAATATAATAATTAATATATAAAACGTTTACATGTCACGTAGCTCCACTTCTATGGGTAATTTTTGCCGTCGGTGGTAAACGGGGCGCAAGGCCTTCACCAAAGTTTTATTGAACAGGTAAATGGGACGCAGGGATCTTGGGGTCAATAAAATCGTATAGGTAAACGGGGCGCAAATGTTTTCTTTAAAGTAAAGGTATTGAAATAAAATGTTGGTCTATTTTAAAAAAATTATTAATTACGAAACAT
The DNA here is from genome assembly GCA_014170235.1 of Listronotus bonariensis. Classification (NCBI taxonomy): domain Eukaryota; kingdom Metazoa; phylum Arthropoda; class Insecta; order Coleoptera; family Curculionidae; genus Listronotus; species Listronotus bonariensis. The sequence continues at coordinate 45,326 of JACEGR010005638.1, forward strand.
TTATTGCATCAAAAAATATTTACATTCTTTTGTTTACTGTCTTTGGAAAATGTAAAATTTTTGCAGGCTATTAAATCTTTTCCACTCACACTTTCAATTACTGATACCAACATTTTCTCACTATTAAAATCTTGAGCGGAAATCTTTTCGCACATCAATTCACTATTACAATACAATGAGAACTGAACTGACTAAGTGGTATACAAATTATTAGTGTCAATTATAGGAATTCTTACCTGCCCTGACCCACATCCCCTCTCGGGAAGGGCTGGCGCCCCATTTACCTATGATATAAACGTAACCTTACAGGCGTGCAGGTAAAAGAGATATTTTCGCGCCCCGTTTACCTCCGTCCATTTTTGCCAATACGTGGTAAGAAGGCAGTCTAAAGAATTAAGGTGACACATTGTGCATATTAATTATGTTTACGTTTTGTTTTTATAAACCATTTTTTAGGAAAACATTTAGGTTTAAAATAGATCCCCTCCCGCTTAACATATCAGAAATAAAGGTGTTTCGATATTGATTAGAGAGTTACTGAATTAAGTTGTCCGTTACTTTCTGATAGTACATTTCAAATTAAAAAGAAACAAATAGCTATATTTTCTAGCACTGTATTTATTGACATTTTGACTTCAGTCCTGAAGCTTTGCTAAATTTTCGGTTTGAAAATGTAGCAAGCAGTCGAAATATCAATAAATGCATTAATGAGAAAACAAAGTTATTTGTCTCATTTTAATTTGACTAAAGAAATTATGGTAACCATAGTCATACACACAAGCTTTTATTTAATGGGACACCATGTATATTATTTATTTAATTTTAGTATTTTTATACATTTAAATTATATTTATAATCATTAAGTTATTAAATGGAGTTTACCTATAGTTTATTCTTTTAAAAAATTTAAAAAAAAACAACCCAAAAAATGTTTTGCATTGTTTAAAAAATTCTGTTGCCATAATCAATTACTATGTATTTTTTCAATTACAAATAAACCAGTTCACCCTCGAGTTTACAAAGGATGCCGGCTTCGGTCGCCTTTTTAAAATAAACAGGTTAAAAAAACTTTACGACTTCTACGGTCGACCTGCGTGTCTGTGGCCGGTACAAATAGGATATTTTTGATTTTTCTCAGGTCGCCTGAACAAGTTAAAAAACTGCACAGTTTTGCCCACACACGCTCAGGTCTACCTGAATAAAAACTGTGCAGGTCTACCGTGGGTATACCCACGGTAGACCGTGGTTACACCTGCATGTCTGTGGGGGCCCTTAAGCATCTAAAACACATGATTGTGTCTTAGAAGCATACAATTAGACAATATTTTTAAATTTAATTCATGGGAAGGAGATATCTCCATCGCTCTTTGTTTGCTTTCCAAATCAGGCAAAGTTTTAGAGGGTTTGAGAACCTAAAAACTGAAGAAAAGGGTACTTTCGTCAACAAAATTATGAATTAAATTGGTTGTGAAAGAGGGAAGGTTCTTGATCTAAAGGAGAAATAGAATTGGTGCCAGTACTGAGCCTTTAGGCACCCCAGAACTAACTTGGTAAAAACTTGAGTTTCGAGCTACAATAACTAATATACTTTGATTAAAATATAAACTGCAAAATTTAAAACGAAGTTTAGTTAAAAGACCGTAAAAATAAAGTTTTTTGAAAAGCGCATCATGCCAGACCTAGGCAAAACCCATGAATATGTCAAGAGCAACGAACTGAGCTTCACTAAGAAACTCGAGGGACTTGTTACAGTTGTGCATTACGAATGAAAAAGATCTACTGTAGATCTTTTGTCACAAAATCTATACTGTCTGCATAAAAATTTTTGGGGTTTTCTGAACACTTAAGGATTTGAAAATTAATGAGTTTCTTTTATATTTTTCAAATAACTAGAAGAAATGATTGATTGTGTCAAGTGATGCGATACAACACAAAAGGTGCCCAACATACGGTTCTCGCACTTCCGATAAATGTCGGGATGATAAAGGGACGTAAAATCACTATTTCAAATAGTTGCAAATTTAATGACAAAGGGAAGCGGGGCGATAATTCCAAAATAATATTTTATAAAGGATGTTCGATTGTATCAAGAGATGCGATATAACACAAAAGGTGCCCAACATGGTTCTTGCACTTCCGATAAATGTCGGGATGATAAAGGGATGTGAAATCAATATTTCGAATAGTTGCAAATTTAATGACAAAGGAAAGCGGGGCGATAATTCCAAAATAATATTTTATAAAGGATGTTCGATTGTATCAAGAGATGCGATATAACACAAAAGGTGCCCAACATGGTTCTTGCACTTCCGATAAATGTCGGGATGATAAAGGGATGTGAAATCAATATTTCGAATAGTTGCAAATTTAATGACAAAGGAAAGCCAGGCGATAATTCCAAAATAATATTTTATAAAGGATTTTATAAAATTTACTCTAAATATTTTAAGGTTAAAATTTACTATAGATATTTCAAGTGGTATTGGTAAAAGCAGTCTTAGTTTAGGTTAATTATTATTATTAATAGTTAATTAAATAAATAAATTTATAATTTAATTTTATAATAAAAAAAAGGGCATAAAAAAACTTACACTTATAAATAGAATCCGGTTTATGAGCCGATAAGAGGTATTTGGGGTAGAATCATCTTAGTAAGGAATAGCTCCTCAACCACTTAACTGCAGGGTACGGGTAACGGGTATAGTTCTACTACCCTGTAAAATAAAACACAAAAGGATATTAAAATATTAAAACTCGCCTAATACATCTCTAGTTGGTGATAAAGTGTATATGGACATATGACTGCAACAGATTGCTTTTTAATAAATTATTAGATAACGCTTAGAGGCAAATTGACTTTCATTTTACGTGTTAAGCTGAGCGAAGTGGATAACCGTGCATCGTAAAATTTTCATGTTTAGAGAATTGCATAATTTAGTAGGAAATTGGTTTCTTTTTATTAGGAAAAAGTTATTTTCGAACAACAGGCATGCAATAAGAATTTGTTTAATGTATGAAAGAGAGTGCTTCTATGATTGCCTCATAACTACCTTTAAAAACTATTTTTTTCTTGTTTCTTATAATAAACCATACGGAGCCATTAGTTTAACGTGTTGATTATACTGGCCATCGCGTCGACCAAAAAAGCTTAAAGAAAAACCATAATTTTACACCTCCATGTTATAAATACAACAAAGCAATTAATTAAGGAGATGCTGCTCGGAATTAACTAGGGGACTAGGAGAGGTCCGAGAAGCTCCGCTCAGCAGGTAACACCGTCCACCATCCTTATTTATAACCGTAACCTCTTGGTCAGACATCTATCTCCAAGTACAAACATGAAAGCTAAAATGCTAACTTCTTGCTGATTGCTGAGTTGATGTAATTTTTTGCTGTAAAAATTTAAACAGGAGTATAAATTTGCATAATTAATAAATCTAAATTTAGGTGATTATTGAATTGGGGTTACCTTTTAGTATTATGCCCATAACTTTATAATTTAAAAGAATCTAAAAGTCTAGGACTTATATTAAATATTAGATAACAAGTTACATGGTCTTAATAATTTACAAATATTTTATCTCATAGCAAAAATATCTAAATTTGAGGGCGACATCGTACACAAAAAATTAAGCATAGTTTTATAAACGGTGCTTCAATAAGAGGTTTTGGATGTAAGCAACAAATAAAATAACACGTTTATAATTAGAGCAGTGTCTACCTGGGCAGTGTACAATTATACATAGAACACAATATCTGTCAAATACCCACCACAACTTCTTCGGCAGCACACAATTATTTTGTTAAAATTTTCCATTATTTCTATACACACATTTCTGGAGTTATTTCACGAATTATTCGTCTAATTTCTTCTTTCAATTGTTGAATGGTTTGTGAATGGTTTTCGTAAGCTAACCTCTTATTGGAAGCACCCTTTATAAACAATAGAATTGAGCAATCAACCCCCTTTTAATTAGAGCTATCTGTTACTGACACTTCATAATATTCAAATTACACAGCCACACAAAAAATAATTTGATGGTCCGAAAGACTAGACCATTGTATCTATATGCTTTTGGGACCCCAGATTCGGACTCACGAATCTGTGGTCGGTTTGACTCCATCGGGTCATGGTCAAGGGCATTTTAAGTTCAAACACAGCCCAACAAGGTCAGAAAGTTGATGGTCTAAAAGACGAATCTGGAGTCGGTTTGACCCCATCAGGTCATGGTCAAGGTCTTTCGCGGCGAAATAATTAAAACTCATCGAAAATCAATCGCGATCGTGGTAGCTTTGTGTTTATGGAATCGCTGAATCCAAATTCGGGGTCAGTTTGACCCCATAAGGTCATGGACAGGGTCATTTCATGGTCAAATCATTAAAATTTATTGAAAATAAACCACAACTATCGTATCTTTCTGTTTTCGGGATCGCAGAATCCGAATCCGTTGTAAAATTGACCCTATTTGGTTGTAATCAAGGTGAAATCATCAGAAGTTATGGAAAATAGACTAAAATAGTTATATCTTGAGGTGTTTTGGGTTGCTGAATCCGAATCCGTAGTTATTTGTCATAATAATTTAAAGATTATTTTTGACCATTTTGTATTTATTAATACGACCCCAACTCATATTAAAGGCTCTTGTTTAGAAGAAATTAATGGTTATATAATGGGTTGCAAACGTCATTTATGGCATAAAATTTAAAATAAATCAAAAACGGTTGGACTTAGGTATAGAACATTACACATAAATTATGTTAAGAATTTTAAGCAGAATCTAAAAAAATAAATAATATTGTGTTCTATTTAGAATAAGTCAGTTGACATAAACTTTTAATATAACCGGAAGTGGTAGAGCTGTCCAAATATTTTAGTTGTATGTCTCCCACTGACTTTATATTGTTATCAAATTTTAAAAATGTCCCAAAGCTTACTTGTGGGACACCCTGTTTATACCGGTATATTAAAATTTCTTAGGTCCGAGTGAATATGTTATTTTTTTGATGTAATAAAAAACGATGAGCTTGAACACTTGGCTGTAAAAGTAAAAATTTTATCCTTTATAAAAAAAAGGCAAACATGTTTTGGAAATAGAAGAGCTAACATCAGCTAAGGTATTGTTAGTGTTTTTAATTTTAGTTGGTTTTAGGCATACAGTTTCTGCTTTTTTACTTACCGGCTTATTGTAAAAATTAAAATTAAAAGCAAGCAAACATTTTAACAATAGAAGTGTTTGTTGTAAAAGAACTTTTTAAAACATAAATATGCAAATTTCGGTTTTTAAGAACATTTTAGATGTTTAACAAATGTTGTATCTGGATAAAACAATTTAAGAAAAGGCAAAAGATATAAATTAGACATTAAAATAGGGCCGGGATAATCCATGCACTGAAGCCGCTCGGCTTAATGTGCGCCCTGTCTTTTTACGTCTGGGTGATGTCAGCCAGACGGGACCTACAGCTAAACGTGGGTACGTGGGTTCCGGAACCACGGTCCTATAAGCGACAATTTAGGACCTCGTCCCAACCCAAGAGGCACTACTGAACCTACCAACTGAGTGGGGTCCGCATGTCTACGGTTGCGCAGGACACGGCAAAGTGTGTTTCGGCGCCTTAGTTCTTGCTGGCTATTAGCGTCGATACATTTTGCACTTTGTCTGTCTGTTTTTGAGCTAACCACTAAATTTCTGACATTAGCCGCCGGCAGGATTCGAACCCACCTCACGTCTGTTCTGCGCTAAACGACCTAACGCTTTAGCACGCTAGGCTACCACTCGAAAAAAAAATATATATAGATTAACCCACAAAGGCTTACAACCTGTTAATACAGGGTATTGCAGAATGTTGTTATGAAAATCCAAGGGCAGATTGTACACTAAAAATATGAAGAAAAGTTCCTATAAAAACAAAACGCTTATTTTTCCAGATACAGGGTGTTAAAACTATAATTATTTTTTTGTTAATATCTTAAATAGTCCTTTTTCAATTTTAGTAAAATTGCTTTATTAAATCTAACTTGATTAAATCACCCTAATCCAGTGGCGTAACCAGCGGTGCCTCCACGAACATTTCTTACAAAAAAATGTACACTACTGACTTTTGTAAAAGTTTTATGTTTTATTTGGATTACGCAAGTAAAAGTAGTCTTCTTAGGTTTTCAAACCTTTTTTCGTATCTCGTTTCGTATTTTATATCCCTGGCCCAACCAAACAACATATGAAACATTTTTAAATCCCCAAATTTCGTTGAGTCTAATAGAAATGGTATTTAATTTAGTGTGTGTGATTAGTTTTCTAAAATTATTATTAAAAATATTTTTTAAATGATTTTTCTTTTTGGCACTCAAAGAGAATAAATAAAAAAATCCAAGAACTGAAACAACTGTGTTTTACTTGCCCAATCTAAATAAAATATAAAACTTAAACAGAAGTACGTAGAGTACATTGTTTGTCCAAAATATTTGCTTGAGAAGCCACTGGACTGAATAAATTTAATGAAATTAAAGCCTAATAAACTCTCAAATGTTACAAACAACACATTTTATCACAATCGGACAAGGAATATTTAAAATAATTATTAAAAACACAATTTTTTGAAAACGGTTAACACCCTGTATCTAGAAAGCAAAGCTTTTGAACACATGTTTATATAAACTCCAAACAATATTTTGTGATGTAGAATCCTTATTTTTTTTAACAATATTCTGTAACACCATGTATACTGTAGGTTTCCAAAGTGAAGTAAGCAGGAAATTAGGTTTTTTTTGTTTATTTATAGCATTATTTTAATATACGTAGGGTGTTCAGTAAGTTTTGAGATACTTTGTAACCAAATGGTGCAGGAAAGTAACATTGATGTTTTGTGTTTGTACATGTCATGACATGTCGTAGTCCTACATAGTTATTAGTAAACTATCAGTTTTGCGCCAGTTGGTGTCCAGCGATTTTAGCGCAATGGCGTCGTGGACGACTATAGAGTACCGTGCAATTTTGAAAAATAGCTTTTCATGTGAATTATTTCAAGGACAGTGTTTAGAAGAAATGAAGCCTATACTTGGTGATGACTGTCCATCTCGTGCAACCATGTTCAGATGGTGCAAACAATTTCAGCGGGGCTCGTTTTCGCTTGAAGACGCCTCATGCTCGGGTCGACCGTGTGAAGTAGTTACCCCAGAAAACATATCTGCTGTCCAAAAAGCTATAGAAAAAAACCGACGAATTACCTATCGATAGTTAGAAGAGACATTGAACATTAGTTTAGCAACATTACACACAATCATACATGAGCACTTGGGTTTTAGAAAAATTTGTACTCTTTGGGTTCCACACAAGTTAACTCCCGAGCAGCAGACACAAAGAATGAATTGGTGTAAAATAATGATGTCCAAATTCCAGAAGGGTAAATCTAAAGACATAGTGTCGATCGTCACGGAAGATGAAACTTATCTTTATTATTACGACGTCCCAACTAAACAACAGAATAAGATATGGGTTCTCGAAGGTGAAGAAACTCCAACCGAAGTTCGCAAATCAAGATCTGTAAAAAAATAATGATAGTTGTTTTCTTTGGTTTAAGAGGAATAATTGAACGTGTTGTACTCCGAGAACAGAAGACCGTAAATGCTCTCTGGTACACTACAGTGTGTGTGTGTGTGTGTGGTTGGGTTTTATGGCACTGGTATGAAACCAAATAGCCAGCATTTCTCTTTCTTTGTCAATAATTTATCCATTTTTCTGTATTTTCTGTGCTTAACATAGATATTGTTAAAATTCATTACACAACTTTGGTCTAAAATTTATTTTCTAACATTATAATATTTTGTAATTTATTATTTTATTCTTTTTATTTCTTTATTTTATCCAACATTTATTTTTTTAAACGTTTTTTTTTCTACTTGATTTTTTTTTGTTATTTTTTTTTAATTACCAAGTTTGTTTTTTTTATAATTTATTATTATTATTATTATTATTACTAATTTTATTAAATTACTATTTACATAATAAACAATTGTTGACTCTCTTACAATTTAAGTTTTGATTTAATTATAAATTGGTATATACTTTTATAAACATCTACATTATTTTTTGATATAAGTGTATTTAAATTACAAGGAAGCTCTATGTGAGATATTATATTTGTAAACAATGTATCTCTATGAGTTTTGAATCTGGGGCAGATATAATGCTCTAGGTCTCCTAGTTCACCACATTCGCAATGTTCTTCATTTTGAAGGCCTATTCGTTTCATATGCTTTGGCACCAATGCATGAAAACTCCTAATACGTGATATAACTTTAATAAAATTTTTATTTGACTCTTTGCGGAACCAAGATTCTTTACTTAGGTTTGGAAAATTAGCCTTATATCTTAACCCCTTTTGGTACACTACAGTATGCCTTTCAAAACTTATATAAAAGTTAATAGTGATTCACCCAAACTCGCAACTCGCTAGCTGGTACCTTCATCATGACAATGCCCCACCTCATCGAGGTGAACTTACCAGTCAATTTTTGACGGATGCAGGCTTGAGACTTTTGGAACATCTGCTTTATAGCCCCGACTTGGCGCCGTGTGACTTTGGGGTGTTTCCTTTTGTCAAGAGCCAACTGAAAGGACAAAAGTTTAAAACTGAAGACACGCTACTGGAGGCCTGGGATAAAATATGCGCTGAAATTTCAAATGAAAAGTGGAAAGCTATTTTCAGTTACTGGTTTTTTAGAATGGAAAAGTGTATTTAATGTGGTGGAAATTATTTTGAAAAAATCAAATAAATGTACGTATATCTCAAGACTTTTCGAACACCCTACGTATTTACGCTTTGTATTACAATGCTGCAAATAAAAAATATAAAACATAAGAAGAGGCTATATCAACGTATTAGCATTAAGACAAACCAAGTAAGTCGCAAATAAGAAAAAATCTTAATTATGTTCATAATGTTTTATGATTCTCATTAAATTTCATTAAAATCACTGTCAGTGACTGAAACTTACCTTAAAATTGAGTCATATGAACTAATTAAAGCGGACAAATAATGATGGAAATGTCGCTTAAATTTGCGACGGAAAGGAGGCGGTCTGTGTCATGTCTGCTATGGCAGCTTTTAATTAAGCAGAATTGCATCTCAAAATTAGTTGACATGTTAGAATTCAGTTTCTAGACTGACAAGGGTTTTTCCTTTAAATGTTGTTAATAATTTTCCTGTCGTGTTATAAGCTTAATACAATGGCGGTCTGAAAAATTATCACCCTGGACAAAATTTCTAATTCTGATATTACTAGTACTTAGCCATTATGCCCTTCTTGGAGCAATTTTGCTCCTAGTCGCTAATATGTCCTTTTACAGCAACAATTTTGCATATTTAAATGTTATTTTTAATTTCAAATATTTTCCTTAATAAAACTTTCGATAAATAAACTTTTTACTTTTATTCTTGAGATAAGCCAAATAATATTTTATTTAAAACTTTTAATATTATGAAAAATAAAAGTACTTTTCTCTTAGGCATAGTTTATATTTTTTGACATACCTCGTATACCACTGCAAAAAAATAAAATGTCTAATGATTCCATTTTAGCTTTTGGACCATGCAGAACTTTTTATAAAGAATATTTTTTTGTAAAATTAATAGGTAGTTTATTGTCAAGTTTTTAGTTTTGTTGTAAGTTAATACTTCTCATTTTATTGATATCTTTTAATGCCTCACTATAACTAACCAGAACTATAATAACCAACAATTTTATTTTTTGTCTAATCAATACCCCATCAAAAGTTCTTTGTTTAAATTAGTAACTATACCTCCACTGTCTAAACTATTTTGTTTTTAAAATGAGCTTTATTCTATTAATTTAGCCTTTTTAATAGAGACCCATATTTGGGTAGTTGTGGGAAATATGTAATCCGCCATTTTGGGGCCGCGGCCACTTTGATTTTTTTTTCATAGTAAGCCCTTTTATTTGATACCCATATTGAGGTAGTTGTGAGAAAAATATGCAATCCGCTATATTGTGGCGGCCATATTGCAGTTTAAATTTTTTGTATTGGCAGCCATCTTAGATTTAAAATAATAAAGAATGTGTTATATTGTATTGTCATCAAGATTAAGAGTGTGTAACAAAAATCAGATAGATCTGTGGTCAGGAAGGGGTAAAACTCTAATCACTAAATTTGACCCAAACAAACAAACAATTAAATAAATAAATAAACTGAGCAAGCAAGTAAAACCGTTTAAAATAAATGTATGCCAATAAAAAACCTTACAAAGTTAAGTCATAATAAAATTAAAGGGGTTTTTTTTGTTAGACTACAAATCAGAAAGTTAATTAAAGATCCTATATTTAAGAAAATAGTAAATATACCGCAAAAACCCAAATATTAAAGGTTAAATTACAAAGACATAATTAATGACCTTTTAACTACCTATACCCAGAAAGCACTGAAATGTCATGAAAATCAAAATGTATTTTTAATATTATCATTTTAACCTTTCCTCCAAAAATCTAAGCATTGTTAATAATGTATTCATCGGATATTTTTCCCTAAAACCAATAATCATAAAATACTTAAAGTTAAAATCAATATGGTAATTAAATCCTTAACTGTATATTGGGACACAGAGTTGGCAATTAGGTATTGAAATACATTTAGATCTAGAGCAAAAACTTGATTAATCAAAAAAACTACGTTTTTGTTACAAATTGGTAAACTGCTCTTGGGAAATTCGGCTCGACACAATTGCTGTTATGCAAATTTTCTGACCAATCAGTCAGTCCACTGTAACAATTTACGTGAGGAATTGAACTATTTGTGCAAGAGTTTGAACGTATCTGAGTTATTTAAGCTAATATACGTATAATCGAGCTTATACGTTTGGGTTAATTTGCAATTTAATGAGTTGGTCCACTAGCTCAATTTCCTTAGGCTATTACTTTGTAAATTTCTTATCAATTTAGAACAAACTGTACAGGGTGTCTCATTTTGGTTGTAACAGCGGGTGATCTTAGTTATTATTAAAGATAGACCCTTGCGGTCTTCGCGAACCTAAGCTACTTTTTTGTGAAACAAAAGATGCCATAAATAAAGCCATCTTAGTCTAGTTTTCTGAAAAAGGATTATCTTATAACTTTTTCCGTAGAATTCAGTGGCGAATTTGTCCGAATATTCTTGTTTTGAAAATATCGACCAATGATGTATTTTTTTATTATTTTTTTTATGCAATTTGTCAAAAAATATTGCCTTTTCCAGGCTTTTCAAACACTAAGGCTTTATTTTTATAAACAAGGACAAAATTCCCAATATTCATAATTCACAGCAAAAATTTTGCACTTGACCATGCAATCAAATCAGTTAACAGTATTTTTATTGACTTGATTTCAGTAGTTGTGCTTAGGTTACGAATTTCAAAACTAGATTTTGTTATATCATTTAATTAATTATGCTAAGAAACATTAATTTGTAAATACTTTTTATGAAAAAAATTTCTTCATTTATTGTGAGCATAATATATTTAGTTTATTCTTGATTCAGAAAAACATGAAACAAAAAATGTATTGCTTTGGGTAAAGAAGTTGAAACCATACTTTCAACAAAAAATATGTTTTATTGATTGAAAATATCAGTAAATATAATAAATTAGCAGGTGCTATTTAAATAAATAAAAAGAATATGCTAACAAAAATTAATTAAATTATTTAATAAAAACCATTTACTAACTGAAATGTTGATCAAGAAAGTGCTACCTACCTATATTTATACAGGGTGTTCATTTAAAAACTTTCCACTCAAGTTATCTTCGAAACGAGACAGATTTGAGAAAATCGCCGAAACACGTCAAGATATTTATTGAGGGGAAACGTTTTTACAAAAAATTAGACGGCGCCCCTTTAACCCCTTAACCACCAAGGCCACCACCCCAAAATTCCTAAATGAGAAGGCGGGTCGAGTGATACATCATTTTAAAGCTCCTGACGAGTACTTTATAACCCTAGAATATGAAGTAAATATCTTCACCTATTACAAAATGGCGGTACTTTAAAAATTACCTAAATACCTGATTTGGATGGCCATATTTCCGAAACTAATACAGTTAGATGTACCTAATGTGGTGTTTTCTTAAAGCTTTTTTAAAGGTCTTTTTAATGGTGATACTGGTAGTAATATACAGGCTAGAAGAAAAAGTACATATTTTCTTATTTAAGAACCCTGTATATTATTTTACCATTAAAAAGATCATTAAATGAGCTTTATGAAAATACCACATTAAGTACATCTAACTTTATTAGTTTTGGAAATATGACCATCCAAATCAGGTCTTTGGGTAATTTTTAAAGTACCGCCATTTTGTAATAGGTGAAGATATTGACTTCATATTCTAGGGTGTAGTACTCGTCAGGAGCTTTTAAATGATGTATCACTCGACCCGCCTTCTCATTTAAGAATTTTGGGGTGGTTGGGGTTAAAGGGGCGCCGCGCCGTCCAGTTTTTTTAAAAACTTTCCCCTCAATAAATATCTTGACGTGTTTCGGCGATTTTCTCAAATATGTCTCGTTTCGAAGATAACTTGAGTGGAAAGTTTTCAAATGAACACCCTGTATAACAAAATATTAACCTTAAACCCCTTATGGAGCCCTAAAACTTTAAATCGCGCCAACCGTAACTTAGCCCAGGATTTTAAAAGTCGCTCCTATGCCATTGGATTCGTAATAAAAATTTAAATTAACGTGTTTAATTTTTTGAAAAATAAATAACGGTAAATACATAGCATTAAGTTAGCTTTTACACCTGGTTGGTGGGTATTATGCCCAAGATAAAGGTAGCCAACCCTGTTGTGGCATTATCTACATACAAAAACTTTTCAATTATATAAATTAGAAAAAAATTGTGACTGTGTTTATGTCAAACAAAAATTATACATTTTTTGATTACACTATATCCGCCCAGGATATGATTTGCTAACCCCCGGAATTAATTTAATAATAATTTGTATTGTTAAAAAATAATTTCGTCAGAAAAAGGACGAGGGGTTCATTTATATAGCCGGATCTTAGACTAACATCAAACATGAAAAACAGACTTTAAGAGGGACACGCTTTCGTACCATCCGAGTAAAATAATAAACTCTCCAATGCCTTTTACACAAAAAAGGTATACTTCGCTCTGAGCAACCGTTTTCTAGATATTCGCCATTAAGTAATTTAGTGCAACCCAAAAATGCCTTGAAAAACAACGTATTAGCGATAACGACAACTGCCCCATTATAAAAGAATAAATTATTGTATTATTTATCCATATAATTTTTGGTTGCACTAAACCACTGCCTGGCTTTATTTATGTTTTAGGTCTTATTTTTAACTTCGGAACTGTTCGTCTAACCAAACGGCTGCCGACCACAAAATCGAAAAGTTTTAAGAAGTAAAAATACTTAAAACCTTGCTTTTTCAAATGTACAGGGTGGCTCGAATTCGACGCTCATCATTGGGATTTCGGAAACCGTAAGAGATGCAGGATCGGTTAAATGGAGGCAAAGTTGCGCAATTTGATGCTAAATAAATTGCCGTTTTGCGTTTTAGAAAATTCCGAGTACTTCCGAAGATATTCGAAAAAAAACGGAATTTTCAATTTTGGTTTCTATTGTTTCCTAGCTATATTTGTTAAGATAACTCAAAATGAAAAACACGTTTTTATGGCCACTTTTTCTGCTCTATAATTTAGTGTGATTAAATATTAAATCTGACGTTTCGGCTTCTGGCGACCATCATCAACTTAATTTTTTTAAATACGGACCTGATATTTTTTCAATTTAATTAAATCCTTTCATCATTTTTAACTCAATATATATCGCTACTTTGATATTTGCCGACGTTTCGTACAGAAAATTCCATCACCAGAATATTGCATATTTATTAACCATAATACGGCCCTGAACTACATTTTTAGGTCAAAAGGTAAAAAAAAGAATAAACTTATTACATATTCATAATGTTTTATTGCAACTCATTGATATCTAACAGCGGAAATTACTTTATTAACAGAAACTAACCAGCAGGTACGAATTCAAGGGAGAATTTCATTTAATGTATGGATTGGTATGTGGAGGAACAAAATTATTGGACCTTTCGTTTACGAAGGGACCCTAACTTCCGAACGAAATCTAAATTTAATTAGGAACGATGTCTTAGACGCCCTAGATAATCAATCTTTGGCAGTATTTCAAAAAATATGGTTGCAGCAAGACGGAGCTCCTGCCCACAATGGAAGGGAAGTAGCTTAATTCCTTTTACCATATATTTCCTAATAAATGGTTTTGCAAGATGGCCCGCTAGGAGCCCAGATCTTAGTCCCCTAGATTATTTCCTTTGGGGATATCTTAAGAACCGTTTATTTAAAAAATGCACCTCACGACCTTTAAGTACTACGACAAAATTTGATAAGGGGAAGTTGCTGCCTTTCCTGCGAGAACAATTAATCGAGCTGTATTAAAAATACAAAGCAAAGCAAGAAAATGCATTGAGGCGGAAGGTTATCTCTTTAAACACCTATAATAGTGATTAAATATAGTATTACAAATTGTTTATGTAAGCTGATTTGTTGTCTACCTTTTTTTATCTTATGTCTAATATTCATGAAATTTTCGGTTAATTAAGTAATTTCCGCTGTTAGATATCAATGAGTTGCAATAAAAAGATTACGAATATGTAATAAGTTTATTCTTTTTTACCTTCTTACCTAACAATGTAGTTCAGGGCCGTATTATGGTAAAATAAATATGTAATATTCTGGTGATGGAATTTTCTGTACGAAACGTCGGCAAATATCAAAGTAGCGATATATATTGATTTAAGAATGATGAAAGGATTTAATTAAATTGAAAAAAATATCAGGTCCGTATTTAAAAAATTAAGTTGATGATGGTCGCCAAAACGTCGAAACGTCAGATTCAATATTTAATCACACTGAATTATAGAGCAGAAAAAGTGGCCATGAAAACGTGGTTTTCATTTTGAGTTAGCTTAACAAATATAGCCAGGAAACAATAGAAACCAAAATTGAAAATTCCGGTTTTTGTCGAATATCTTCGGAAGTACTCGGAATTTTTTAAAACGCAAAACGACAATTTATTTAGCATCAAATTGCGCAACTTTGCCTCCATTTAACCGATCCTGTATCTCTTACGGTTTCCGAAATCCCAATGATGAGCGTCGAATTCGAGCCACCCTGTATTGCTGTAATTGTGTTAAACAAAACTCTACAACACAAAACAATAAAGAAAATCTACTAAAATTTTCTCTTTTTTAGGTTAATGGTACTGTCAACATGATTTGCACTAACTCTAAATTATGGGTACAAGCACTATTTAAATAAGGTCGGTATTAATAATTCCCGAGTTTAATAAGGCAACTTGTAATAATTCTCTTATAACTTTTGTACTGGGCTAAGTTTAGTTTAATCGCAATATTTTAACGTCACAATTCTCCAGTTAAATTTTGGCCCATTACATAGGGTCCACCCTGTATAAACCCTTGCCTTAGGATCTAGATTTCATTCATTGTTCTGGTTAGTTCTGGTTAGGAATCAATAGCGAAACGTAGGTAAACAATTTTAATTTTGACGCGGTCTAATCCCAAGAACCTAAATTCCTCAGTTGACCAAGGCCGTAAAAGTTCCGTTCTAAATTAAACTGTAACTACATAAATATGCTAAAAAATTATAAATAAACTAGTAAACTATAAATATTTGTTCGGCAGAAAATTCCTGCTTTTCTAAAAAAATTGAAAAATATATTTTTTAGCAATAGTTAATATTGGCCGCTACAATTTTTTTCGCCCTTTCGGGGTCATCCCACCCAGGCCCGACGACCGCCCCCTAGGTGGTGCACTGCAGCCTAAAGGCTTATTTTACCTTGACCTCTACTCCTTCCCATTCACACACCATTCATTCCATAACTTGGATGGTTGTTGCTCGGTCCGTTTGTTCACCCCGAGCAGAACACCGCGTGCCGTTGCCCAAAACCCACAATGCCGGTCACCCATCCAAGTTATGGGCGCGCAATTCACTGCTTAACTCCGGAGATCGACGCTTGCCGATACAACCGGAGCAGCCACAAAGCGCGCCTCCGGTACGGTTTACTCCTACTCATATTTAACCGGACTAATACACCTATATTAATTATTAAACACCCGATTTCTTAGCTGTTCGTTCGTGGAAGAAAAAGCAAACGGTCAGTGTCTGTCTTTATATACTAGCTCTATTTAAAAGAAAATGGAAGACTGTTCGACAGTTAGGCTACCGTAAAATGAATTATTGAGGGACTCTACTTTTTCGTGCTATTAAAATAAGTAGTTTTAAAAATGTGTTCTTTAGAACTTTTTAATGAAATTAAAGTATTTAAGAAAAGACGGATTTTACTTTAAGAAGAAATCAAAAAGTAAATTGGAAATATTTTAAAGCAATATTGCATTTTTTAATTAAGTTATTAAATATATTATTAATTTATTGATTTATGATAATAAGCAATTTCGTACAGGAAGAATACCCTTCGCATCACTCAATAGTCTATAGAAATTTAGCGAGTGGGCTTGTTAGACCGTCAAATTGCAAATTATAGTGTTCATAAGCTTGGTAATACGTTTTATCATGGACGACAAAGAGGCATTTAAAGTCTTGAACAACAATTCAATTACTGACGCAAAGAGCGATGAGGTCGGGTCGATCTGACAATTTGCATAATACCAATTGTATACTGCATAATTATAATCAGACCCATCAGATTGGCAATCTAGTCATACAACGATAACAATTTATTATTGAACTGAAAACCCGTAATAATTACTAATCTGACGATAAATATGTAACTAGTATCTTTCATAAATTTAACAAGCTTGTTTAGTATTCAAACTTTAAATTGCAGCATGTAAATATGATGGAACAATACCAAATAACTTTAAAATAAATGTAAAATAGAATGTTACAAATAAATATCATGTTTTTAAAATGTATATACATACACACTTACTATTTTAAAAAATGTCGTACACATTAAGGTTTGTGGCGCATCCAAGGGATCAGTTCACGTCTGGCAGCCTCATTAGGAACTTATTTTATGATTAGTTTATTATAGAATAATTTCGACCAGACGTCCCTAAACTTATGTTGTTTAGGTGTTGCAACCTTTTCCGGGTAAGTTTTTTAACGTTTAGTTTCTTAATTGTTTATATAAGGTAAATGGAAACAATTATCAGGCCCAAACAAAATCTAAACACCACCAAGTGCTGTCTGGTATTTCTATTTAATTTGGACCATGCAGAGCATTTTATAAGGAATACCTTTTTTCGTTAAATTAATAGTTAAAAAGATTTGAGTATGGCGCCAACACACTGTATATTATTTAAGAAACACAAATAATTAGGTTCTCCCTCCAATGGGGTTCTGATTTTAAATAAAATAAAATAAAAACAAAAAGTTTAAAGAAAATTTTATTTAAATCGGGGCTGTCTTTGAGGATTTTCGAAAAAATGCTATAAACCGATAAAAATAGGGAAGAAAAAAGGGTTGACTCATAAAAAATTGTTCTCCGAGCAATATTTAAGATATTTACAGCTCTTTTACAGCAAAAACGTAAGACATTAATAATAATACTTACTTATGCTATTTATTTATTTTATTTTTGTTAATTACTTACATATTTCCTAAAAATTATAATATTTTTAGAGTAAATATAATTTGTCAAGTTACACAAAAAAACACAAAAGCAATTTTAAACAGCGTGAAATATTCCGTAAGGTACATCAAAACGATTTACAATATATGTAGTTAAAAGTTGCTAAGCATTAAAAATTTGGAAAAAAGACATTTTTCAGGTGAATCTTAAATGTGAAAGCTTTTAATTTAAACGGTTAGTACTTAAAGGGATATTTTCTTTGTTAACTGCTTACAGCAGCTGTAAGAACTTTCATTTTTTGAGAAATGAATGATGTCAGTCTTACAGCAGCTCACAATGGTTGTTAGCGGCGTTGGAAGATGTCTAACCACTAACAGGATAAAAAAACAAGGAGGGGAAATATAGCCGAATTTAAGGTTAACAAAATTGACTAAATGTATACTAATAACAATAACAATAGTATGTGCGGGAAACCATGTGAAGAATTAATTTCCCTGCCATTAAAGATATTGCGCATTTTGGTTTTAAAGCTGGAGTTGCCATTTTTTAGGTTATATTATTATTATTATTTTATGTCATTTGTCATTGGCGGTAAGCGCTTTTATTTTTCGATTCACATTATAATGACGTCAGCTGTTAAACAAGCTTGTTAGCAGCTGTAAGACAGACGAATTAGAAAAATATATCTTAAAATTAATATTAAGGGTTCAAAGTTGGTGGGATTTTTTTCTACATATGTAGAAATTTTGCTTGAGCACCGAGAAAGAAAAAAACTTTTCGGAAATATACATTTTTGTATGAAAAGTTTTGTTATTTAACCTTAAAACTATGTTCAGGTGCCTTAATTTTTATACAAAAGGTATTTATTTAAAACTTACTGATATCGAAATCACAACAGTGTGTGAAGTTTTCAAATACCTATGTGGTATTTATTATCTATAAACTTTAAAATTAGGCGCCAAACAAAATCTAAACACCAACAAGTGTTGTCTGGTATTTCTATTGTCGGAAACCATTCACAAGTACTTGCGAATTAGCCCACGGTCCACTTTTTTCACATTAAAGTTTATAATCTCCAAAAATCCTGTACAAATTTACTTTGCCTTTTAACAGAAAGAGTATGTAAATATTAATTATATCAACAATCTAAACATATCATTTTAGGATTAAGATCTATGTCAAAAGTCCAACTGTATGAAGAACAAATATGTTTTATCTTACTTTTAAGAGTTTAAACCTACCTAAACAAAAAAACCTTTTTTTACAACTGTTAAAAAATATATACATTATTATTATTATGATTTTAAACTGATAATATGGCTCAGTACCCACGGCCATTACCCGCGCTCATTACCCACATCCATTACCCGCGGCCCTACGTATATAATACGATAACGTGTATAGGATTTTTCGTGTTTTTTAAATATGACTCTTAAGCCAAGGTCACTATTTTAAGTCACACATGTATAAGTATAAAAGTATCTTATAAGTTTTAACAGTTTAAAGTATTGGGATGTTGCTGTCTGGGTGGGGAAAGGGTGGCAAAGGTACCTGGTCCCCCAAAATATAATGTTATTAGCATTAACAGAGACATAAGAAAAATGATTGCAATATACCTTAGAACTTTGTTTTTGGTTCTTTAGTTCCCCCTCCCTCCAATAATTACACAACTTCTTGGCATCAAAAAGCTGGCGTCGCCACTGTTTTAGAGCTATTTGTTTGTCTAAAAAACTAAGTAAGTAGGGTCCGCGCGTTTAGGAAAGAGGCCACCGACGTCATCATTATCTACGCGAAATCTTCTGTAACTCTCTTTCAATCGCGGTTTCGAGGGCTTCGTATCGTTACTTAGAAAGTGGGCATTTTAGAGATTTGATTTAAAAAATAAATAACATATTAAATACAGGATGAGGCAATAAGAGGAGATTTTGCGCATAAAATGATGACGTCGGTGGCCTCTTTATTAAACGCGCGGACTTTATTAGCCTGGACTAAAGTGCTCGCCAAAAAAATCGGGACAAGCAATTTTTAGCATCATATTTAACTTGTACTAACTTATGAAATAAAAAATATTTTTAGCTGCGGATTTCGGTTTGCTAAAGCCCATTTCGTCTAGATGACATGGCGCAAAATGATTTTTGAAAAATAATCAAATGTTCATGGTGTACAGGGTGGTCAATGAACAGATGCAAAATTACAAAAAGTTTAGAGGTGTGTGATTCCGGCAATAATTTTTTTTCGCATTTAATTATAGGTCATTGGTAAAGTAATATCAATATCTCCAGACGTTTTTGCCAGTTTTTGATTACAGCCCTTTAGCCCCAGAGACACTACTAAACAAAAAATGTGTCAAAACTTTGCTTCCAATATCTTTAAAACGCTGTAACTTAAAAACGGCTTTACCGATTTCGACCAGGTTTTCACATTCTGAAAGCTTATTTTCTGGTTCTTTTTATTACCTAACCACTTAATTGGTAAATGGCCATTTCTATAAAATACAGGGGTCAAACAAAAGTAAAGATAAAATTGCACAAAATATGCCTATTGTTCGTTTTAAGCTATGACAATTGCGCTGTACGTTGTTGTTTGGTTTGAAATTTGGTCAATATGCAGCTTCGGTCAATACCTCTGGACGGTTTTTTTACTTTTTCGATTAGTGCCTTTTGGCCACAGATACGCTACCAGGCAGATCCATTGTCCTAAAATGTGTCTTTTGTGGATTTTTTGATGTGATCTGGAAATTTTAAATTAATTACTACCTAATGATTTTTTTTTCGTACAGGGTAATCAAACAAAACTGACTCTTTCATTATACAGGGTGTTTTAGATTTTAATTGGAAAAATTTAATAGACGATAGAACATGGAAAAATAAAAAAGTCTATATAAACATGTATGTTTTGAAGCTTCGTTCTCAAGATACAGGGTGTTAAAGTTTTGGAAAAAAAATAGTTTTTTATTCATAGCTCAAAAATCCCTTGGCTGATTTTCCTTAAACTTGACAGGTTCATTCACACACAAATCCCTGTACCTATTCGCATTCATAGTCTCACCTATCAAAATAACCATTTCCGTTCTTCCATTACTCATGATACCACCCCATACAGTAACACCACCCCCACCAAACGCAACCCTTGCTTCCATATTCTCCTCACGGTACCTTTCATTCCTCTCTCTCCAAACCAAGATTCGTCCATCAGATGCATGCAAATTAAATTTACTTTCATCCATTTGTATATGTAAAGCAACAATTATTATTTAAAAAAAATGAAAACATTAAATGTATGTTTTAGAAGGCCACTAAAGAACAAGAATTTTTTTATTATTTTGTGTTCTCGAAAACGAAGCAAAATACGAAAGATCATTTAAAAACAAAAAGTTGTATTTTTCTTGATTTTTTCTATAGGGCAAAGCAATAAAGTATAAGTTTTTATTTTTTTTCTTGAAAACAAAGCAAGATACGAAAAATAAACATGAACAAAAAGTTGTAGTTTTTAAATCCCTAATCTAAAAAAATACAAAATTATAAAAAAGCAGTGGCGTACCATTATTTTTCCATCTTTACTAACTAGATTGCCCTCTGGGACGTCACTGCAATAATTACGGTAAATTTCATTACATCAAATGATACCTCTTATCATGAGAAACAAACCTGTCAAGTTTAAGGAAAATCAGCCAAGGGATTTTTGAGCTATGAATAAAAAAACTATTTTTTTCCAAAACTTTAACACCCTGTATCTCGAGAACGAAGCTTCAAAACATACATGTTCATATAAACTTTTTTATTTTTCCATGTTCTATCGTCTATTAAATTTTTCCAATTAAAATCTAAAACACCCTGTATAATGAAAGAGTCAGTTTTGTTTGATTACCCTGTACGAAAAAAAATCATTAGGTAGTAATTAATTTAAAATTTCCAGATCACATCAAAAAATCCATGAAAGACACATTTTAGGACAATGGATCTGCCTGGCAGCATATCTGTGGCCAAAAGGCACTAATCGAAAAAGTAAAAAAACCGTCCAGAGCTATTGACCGAAGCTGCATATTGACCAAATTTCAAACCAAACAACAACGTACAGCCCAATTGTCATAGCTTAAAACGAACAATAGGCATATTTTGTTCAATTTTATCTTTACTTTTGTTTGACCCCTGTATTTTATAGAAATGGCCATTTACCAATTAAGTGGTTAGGTAATAAAAAAGAACCAGAAAATAAGCTTTCAGAATGTGAAAACCTGGTCGAAATCGGTAAAGCCGTTTTTAAGTTACAGCGTTTTAAAGATATTGGAAGCAAAGTTTTGACACATTTTTTGTTTAGTAGTGTCTCTGGGGCTAAAGGGCTGTAATCAAAAACTGGCAAAAACGTCTGGAGATATTGATATTACTTTACTAATGACCTATAATTAAATGCGAAAAAAATTATTGCCGGAATCACACACCTCTAAACTTTTTGTAATTTTGCATCTGTTCATTGAGCACCCTGTATACCATGAACATTTGATTATTTTTCAAAAATCATTTTGCGCCATGTCATCTAGACGAAATGGGCATTAACATACCGAAATCCGCAGCTTAAAATATTTTTATTTCCAAAGTTACTACAAGTTAAATATGGTGCTAAAAATTGCTTGTCCCGATTTTTTTGGCGAGCACTTTATATGTCAACAATGGTCATTTTTAAATTTTTATTGGACTGGCTCTTCTTTGGAATGTCTTCATAATAGTCACGATGCCTACATCCAAAAATGACTAGATAAAGTGCGTTTATTATCACAAATTGAAAACTGGAGGTAGCGTTGTCGCTTTGCATGCTCAAAGCTTTTGTAAAAGAAAAACGTACCCCTATTTATTCGTGACGTCACATTTATATAAAAAATGACGCCATGATAGAATTGTTGCTCGCACACTATTTAAACGACGTATTTTACGTTACCTTACCAAAGAAACCGCCACCGTTAAATATATATTTTTGCAGAAAATATTTCATTACAAATAAGTTTCATATTAATATACGTGTTTTCTTCATCAACTTTCGTATAAAGTTTTATATGTCAACAACATTGAATCGAGTCCCAAAAACGGAAACTTGATACTTTACGATATAGATATACTTATATACCTGCGTTTTACATTAGGCATTTTTATTGTGTGTGTTATGTCTGAGATACGTAGGAGGGTTGGATACCACTGATTCTATTATTGTTTGTGAAAAAGCATTTTATCGTGCCATATATCAAGTTTATGCCGTGCCATCAGAACTTACTTCATAACGACTGAAAACTGAAATACGATAAGGAGATATTTTTAACGTCACGTAAGCATTGTTCAAAATACTTTCAAATGTATATATTAAGCAAAATTTAACATTTGAAGTTGCATAAATAAAAAAAGGCACGTTCTATGTTTGTACAGGGTGTCCGACTACACAGTGTGGGCCAAATTAAACTTGCACACTTTTTAACTAATAATTACTTTTTATCTGTTGCGACCATCTTGTTTATTTTTGAGAGGCTAATAGGGAGAGATGTTTTTCTAGGTTTGCCAATTTTGATTAAAAAGGTTTTAAACAGGTCCGGGCTTACAGGACTTTATATATATAGTCAGACAACCTGTATTTCAAATTTCTTAATAATTATTAATTAATTATTAATATTTTAAAAGTATATTTTATTTATTGCTGATAGTTACTATAGTTACGACCAAAGAGCTTTGGAAGATTAACATGCAACGTGTCGCGCAGAATGGGCATAAATATAATTTAAAATGTTTTGCCGGATGCGCAGATGATGACATATCACATATAGGTAATGTGCCTACGCACCAAATTTAATTTTGTTACATTAAAAATAAAATAGCAGGTGCTAAAGACACCAGGTATTAAGGGTACATTTTCTCGGAAACTACTCAACCGATTAAAAAAAAAAAGTTTGTTGAAGAGAAAAATTTAAAATCCTTTACGCTAAGTATTAGTTGCCCCCTTTTCCGTTTAAACATTTTGACGTTTGTCTTGGTGGAGAAAAGGGATAATATTGGACTAGTAAATTTTGACACAAAATGTGTCCTCGAAAAATAAAGATGGAGGTGGCTCGTTTAAATTGGAATGCACTGTGTATCAATATCTCAGCAGCAATGGGTTTGTACCCATTTTTAAGTAAATCTGATAATTTATTTAATGATTATTTATCCCATGTACCAAAATAACTTCCTAGAGTTATGTTAGATTTTGTTTAGGAACCAGAATTTGTTGTTTATGAAAAATGTGTGTTTTTTAGTTTTCTTATTAATGTTGACTTAAACTATTTTTTTGTCAATAGACAGCACGTTTTGTATTTTTTGTATCACTTGTAAAGTACAAAAAATTACGGATATTAAACTTTTACTATTTATTACTGACTGAGGCTAAAAAGTTTTTATGTTCTATCGAAATTGTAATTATTCTTTATTAAGTTTAAACACTCTGTAATGGATTTTTCTTACGACCACATATAAAAATTACATAAAACGCACTCTTTGCTCCTTTAGAAAACGAATAATATCACACGCGTGTTAAAATCTAATTTTCAACCCTAGAGTTAAAAGTACTTTTCAACACTAGTGTTGACAGATGCAAATATTTCGTTAAAAGATATTTACTGTATATTTTTAACAAACTGAAGGTTTTGACTTACCAGTGCTAACACACATAATGTTTTTTCAATTTATATAAATTCTAATAATATGTTTAGGGGTCTATTAGTTTAAAGCTTTGATTACTTACATTTTATTGACATTATTTTATAGCAAATGCTTTAATAATAATAGGCAACCCATTAAACCCAGGGATCCCAATTTGTAAAATTTCAACCTACTCACAAAATGCCAGGCGGTTGTTTTTCTAAATAATGCATACTTTGTTAAAAAAAAAGGCTAAAATCTGGCAAAATAAAAACGAAATTGCCATTAAACCAGGGTTTAAATTTAATTTAATCTATTCCAGATTTTTAAGCTCTAGATACTTATTATTATTCGGAAATGTATATTTATTTAGTGTTTTGTTTAGTGATGTGGTTTAACGCAATTTGGTACAAAAATACCACTGCTAACACTTTTGTAAGGTAACTAAAATAAAATTTTAAAATACATGCTTTCTTTATTTGGTTTTTAAGGCACTGACATTGGTTTACATTTAATCTTTTATCAGATTTTCTTGCCTGTGTTAAAATTAATGATATTAAAAAACCAACTTTGGATTTTTGGTATATAAATATTTTTGGTCGTAGGAAAAATATTGTACATGACTCGTGCCAAAAGTGATTTTCACACTCGTGGTATTGTCAAACTCGGCTATCGCCACTTGTTACGTAATATACTATAGTCATGGCCTAAAAGTAATTATTTATTTAAATTTAGCGCTGAAAACTAAAATTATTGGGACATTTGTCTCACTGTTATATATAAACAAATATAAATGGAGATTGTGCACTTTGAAACTAGGCCCCTTAGAAAATTTAAATATGAAAACATCCGATATTCAGGGTGTCCGAAAAGGTGAGGTCAAAAGGTTAGTTAGA
>JACEGR010005639.1:0-70526 GCA_014170235.1 Listronotus bonariensis
TTTCGTTAATATTTTAAATTTACAAGACAGTCTTGTTCAAATTTTTATCTAAATTTAGGCAAGGCGCTAATTGAGACATGTATAACGCGTGCGACGCATCACAGCACGTACTTTTGTATCGTATCAAATTAAATTATACAGGGCAAATGCTGTAGCGACACGTCTACTCGAAAAGACGTTGATTTTTGCGACAGTGTCGCACGCGTTAGATGCGTCTCAATTTGCGGCTTGCCTTATGTTTTTTTTATTCAGTAAAAGGACAACTTATTGAAAATTGCGCTAATCCGCAGTTCCGAATTTACGGAGTTTGTTTATACATGAGGAAAAGCCATTAAGAGGGTATTCTAGTCTAGAGACGCGAGTTTAGAGCATTTTTGTTAATGAATAAAAAAAGCAATTGATATTTTTACTCTCTATTTTTTTATTATGTTTTTATTCAGATGTAAACAGTACACAAAATTAATTTCAACAAAAATAAATAAATATTCAGTTATGCTTCCTTGAAGTGGAGGAAGAAAAAAACGCCATGTCCTGGTTGCCACGATTTCTATCCTGATGGTGGTTTGAAAACTAAAAAATTGACAGATTGTTAAATAATACGAATGTCGTTATGGCCTGAACCACGGACAATAGAAAAAAATAGTTTCGAGAAAAACGCGTTTAAAGTTTACGTTAAGTTTTAGGCAGCGTAACAGCATGCTACATATACCATACGTCCTCTTAATCAGCCATCCCAGCTTCCTACATGATATAGTAGTACTGGAAGTATTATGGAAAGAAGGAGAGAGAGAGTTATTCATACGGGTAGCCCGCCCTCCAGTCGCCTATTGTTAAAGTCGTCCCCTAAAACCGGTCTAGTTGCCACGTCACGAAATCTATCAAAAATATTTTGAATTTTAAAAAATCCTTTTAGGGAGATATTCTTAAGTACCTAATCTATCGAATTATCAAAAAAAAAACAAATTTTTCCAATTTTTTAAATTTCTAGACTAGAATACCCCCTTAAGACTCTATCTTCATAAATAAAATTAAAAGCTGTTAGTGGTTAGACATCTACCAAAAATACATTGTGTTTTTTATTTATTTATAAATCTCTTTATTCAGAAGAATTTATCAGTGTATTGGATTTTAAAACCCCATTTTGTCTTAACATTTCCTTTTAACACGCTTTTATTAACTTGGGTTGTAACTATCTATCAATCTGGCTGGCTATGTAACGGAATCTTTGAGCCTAATTTTAACCAACTTCCAGCTATTCGATTTCTTTGAAACTTTGCACACGTATTAAGGAAACATGACAATGCAATAATCTGCAAACAGTATCCCGTTATCTTTTTTGGATCGCCAGGAAAAAAATTCCATTATATTATAAAAACAACACCTAGGATGCCATCTGTTGGCAACATTTCAAACTTTGCTATTAAATGAAGAAGAAATTTTTTAGTTTTTACACAATTTGGTTAGTTGCACCATTGGTGTTCAATTTTTATGAACAATAAAAATTAATAAGTTCTTTTACACAATTGGGTTAGTTGCACCATTGGTGTTCAATTTTTATGAACAATAACAGTTAATAAATGCCGTTAACACGCTTTTTAACACGCTTTTATTAACTTGGGTTGTAACTATCTATCAATCTGGCTGGCTATGTAACGGAATCTTTGAGCCTAATTTTAACCAACTTCCAGCTATTCGATTTCTTTGAAA
Source organism: Listronotus bonariensis (assembly GCA_014170235.1). Classification (NCBI taxonomy): domain Eukaryota; kingdom Metazoa; phylum Arthropoda; class Insecta; order Coleoptera; family Curculionidae; genus Listronotus; species Listronotus bonariensis. The sequence continues at coordinate 1,708 of JACEGR010005639.1, forward strand.
CTTTGCACACGTATTAAGGAAACATGACAATGCAATAATCTGCAAACAGTATCCCGTTATCTTTTTTGGATCGCCAGGAAAAAAATTCCATTATAATATAAAAACAACACCTAGGTTGCCATCTTTTGGCAACATTTCAAACTTTGCTATTAAATGAAGAAGAAATTTTTTAGTGTTTCTTCTTCATTTAATAGCAAAGTTTGAAATGTTGCCAACAGATGCCACTCTTGTTCATTAAAAATTTTTTCGCCATTTTGTCAAGAGTAGCAGAAAATAAAAAATGAAAAATAATTAATAGTTTAAAAAACTAAAAAACACGCTTTTATATGCAACCGAACTAAAAATTAGAAAATAATTTTTCATTAAAAAAATATTGTCATTTCATAGTAAAAAGCGTGGGGTGATAAATATATTAAATGTTATAATTATTATATTTGCAAATATCTATGATGGAAAAGTTATGAAAAAATAGTAAAATGCACCCCACGCTTTTTACTATGAAATGACAATATTTTTTAATGAAAAATTATTTTCTAATTTTTAGTTCGGTTGCATATAAAAGCGTGTTTTTAGTTTTTTAAACTATTAATTATTTTTTATTAACTTGGGTTGTAACTATCTGGCTATGTAACGGAATCTTTGAGCCTAATTTTAACCAACTTCCAGCTATTCGATTTCTTTGAAACTTTGCACACGTATTAAGGAAACATGACAATGCAATAATCTGCAAACAGTATCCCGTTATCTTTTTTGGATCGCCAGGAAAAAAATTCCATTATATTATAAAAACAACACCTAGGTTGCCATCTGTTGGCAACATTTCAAACTTTGCTATTAAATGAAGAAGAAATTTTTTAGTGGGTTGCAATATATTGGCAACGGTCCAAACATTGCCTGGATTGCCATCTGTTGGCAAAATTTCAAACTTTGCTACTTAATGAAGAAGAAATTTTTTAGTGAGTTGCAATCTGTTGGAAAAATTTTAAAATTTGCCACTCTTGTTCATTAAAAATTTTTTCGCCATTTTGTCAAGAGTAGCAGAAACTAAAAAATGAAAAATAATTAATAGTTTAAAAAAACTAAAAAACACGCTTTTATATGCAACCGAACTAAAAATTAGAAAATAATTTTTCATTAAAAAAATATTGTCATTTCATAGTAAAAAGCGTGGGGTGATAAATATATTAAATGTTATAATTATTATATTTGCAAATATCTATGATGGAAAAGTTATGAAAAAATAGTAAAATGCACCCCACGCTTTTTACTATGAAATGACAATATTTTTTTTAATGAAAAATTATTTTCTAATTTTTAGTTCGGTTGCATATAAAAGCGTGTTTTTTAGTTTTTTTAAACTATTAATTATTTTATTTATATTAGTATCTATCGGATGTCAAGTTATAGTTTAACATCTCATTCACTTTTCACTGCACGCTCACTCAACTAGGAGAGAAACAGATGTCGGACGCTTCCGAACCGGAGATTGTGCCTCTTTGTCGCTCGTTCCGCGCTCTCGCTTGCACTTCAAGCCTAAAATGGAACGCGCGAGGTAACGCCGCATGAGGCATGTTTTTGGTGCGTGCAGCAGGGTCCATCGAATTATAAGACGTTGTCACGTCAAAAAATATATTTCCTTTTAGAATAGAGATACTTATGTTAAGGAAATATTGAGCTTTGAAATTTAATACACTGGTTAGATTATTCCAGAAGTTAAAAAATTGGGCCAAAATGCAACATTTGGCTTTTCCCTGTATAACACCTAATCCTATAAAACTTTTTGCAATCCCCATATTAAATAATAATCTTGATGGACCAAAATTCATTACAATCTGTCAAAAAGCCAAGAAGTTATTTAATATTATTATTAAATTTGAATAAAAATTTTTTGGTCCGGTTTTTGTTTTGTTTAGGAGTATATTTAGAGTGGCGTCACAGGTATTTAAAAAAAGGTATTTTACTTAACCACCCTGTATCATAAAAGTCAAAACAATAAGGACATAAGTTTATTTGAAGTTTTCTTCTTACCATCACCTAATGCCGCGTCCAGACTTGCAACAATTCTCTCTCTCTCTCTCTCTATTTTTTTCTTGGTTTTGGTCCCTTCAGGTCCAATCCACCACTCTCCCCTTCCGGACTATGCTTTCCAGGGCTTCGTCGGCGGAAAATCTGGATAATCGAGCTCGTAGCTCCCAGAAATTCCAAAAAGAAAACAAACAATTCAACAATCGATGCAATGCATAAATTGTCGGCTGTCAAACCAAGATCTGCTACTGGTGTTACATATAACCTTCACTTTCACTACTGACTGTTCCCATGGCACGACCATCTATTTCCCGCCATTTGGGAAATACGTCGTGTTCACCACCAAACAGGATACCATCAGCTTATAGGAATCTTCGCTCACAACGCTTAGATCCAGAAGAAAGATGCCGTCAATTTAGCGTGAATCTTTCCTTGATCCCCGAAGGTAAAAAACGTTCGTACGACACCTCTAGCCGCCACTCCGGGAAGAACTTTGTAGTCGTCTACGCACGTCCGCACTGTCCGGAGGTCAAACAAAGACTCCTTGCAACAATTCGTCGCGCCGAATAGCGCGCTACATAGCCCCACATAGCGCGGACGTAAACGTGGACGGAATTCACGTCGTTTTAAGGACTTGGGGAATGGTTCCGCGGTGATTCAGAGCTTGTCGGTTTTTTGCAAGAAAGGAGCGCGCAAATAGGTTGGTTTGTTTGAACGGCTGTTTGTCGAATTGTTGCAAGTCTGGACACGGCTTAAGGATATGCACCCTCAGAGATCGACTTATCAATCTTAGTCTGAAACACCTAATTTAGAGGGCTGCATATTTTATTGTGCTTGTATATTAATATTGTTTTTATTTCGTGTATTTTTGAAGGTTACAAATTCTTCGAAAGCCTAAAACTAAAAGATGATCTTATTGAAGATGTGATATTGGCTCTGCAATATATTGTGAAAATAAAAAAATTGTTGAGTAAAGAAGGTGCCGCCGTAATTTTTCCTCTTCTGGTATACGCCATGAATGATGCTTTAACCGTTATGCATGAGAGGCCAGACGTAAACTTGTCTTCAAGGTATATCTTATTTATTTGTTTATTTATTACTAACCGACCCGTGCCCACTTCGTTGGGCGTTAATTACATTTTTCTCCGAATTTTTTGTTCTATCATAATAAAATATAGCCTATAGCATAGTACCTGAATAGTGTATCCTTCTGAATGTGAAAGAATTTTCATGATCGGTTCAGTATTTTCGAAAATTAGCCCTTACAAAAAAACAATCAAAGTTACAAACTTTACCTCTTTATTTATAATATTAGTATAAATGAATGTCGAATAAAAATCTACTAAAATATTCGTTGCTTTTTTATTATCTATTTTTATAAAAAAGAAATCTGCATCCGCAAAGAATCGAACTCGAGCAGCCCGCGTGAAAATCGAGTATTCTACCACTGGACCATCAATGCTTACGACTAAGTTACAAGATTGATATTTTTATGTCATTATTTTACTCTAAAATATTTGTTAAATCAATGATGAAATATAGCCTATAGCACTCCTGAATAGTGTAGCTTTCTGATTGTGAAAGCATTTTTATGATCGGTTTAGTATTTCCGAAGATAAGCGGCTACAAACAAACAAAGTTACAAACTTTACCTCTTTATAGTATTAGTATTGGGAATTTTAATTAAGGAGCAGATGTTCGCAATTCGGTCAAACAGCTGATAAAAATGGGCATCTCAGATTCAATTTGGCGAAGAATCTTTACATAAATTACCTGATTAGTTATTAAATTTTACGAAAAATATTGGGCATCATTGTCTGACAACCTTAATAACCCAAAGCAGGATAATAGTCAGTGTTTCGAGAAACTTTATATATAGCCATAAAGCGTAAGTTCTTTGTTATTTAGACTTGAAACTGCAGATAAACCATAACTGACTTCGCACGTTTTGCTTCATTGCTGAATTTTTAACGAAATCCATGATGGCAACCACTTAAACGCTTACCACTAGTTGTAGAATAACTATTCTCTTATTTTTTATTACATTTATCCCATAAATCATAAAAATTCTTTAAAAAATAAAATATTAACTGCAACAACAGAAAGCAAAACTTGATTATGAAATGTCATTATGTTCTAAATTTGCAAATGCAACGTTGCCAAGTCGCATAATTTTAGTTTTCAATAGACCGGGTGTTAATTTTTTGGTAAAATTTCTATTTGATAGAAACAATTAAAATATTTTTGAACTGCCTATAGGCACTAAAATCATCCTTCACTAAACTAAAATATTGTTTTGAATAATAATCAAAGTAAAATATTTTTTAGCTCTATATTCTATTTAAAAACACTTGTCGATACCATGGTAGATGTAGTGGAGACTTTTGATCTTACTTGGAAAGACAGTATAGAAACAATACATGTGATGGATTTAGCTTATGACTTTTTGCAATATCAAAGCTTCAGTGACAGTGTAAGTTAATATTATGGAGAACTGATTACCTAACAATTTTTAAATTCTTTGGTAACGGAAAATAATACTGAAATCCTGACTTACTTTATAAAAATCGAATTTAAAATTAACAATTTTATTAAAATATCACTTTCTAATATCAATCATGAATAGATACTTAGAGTTGTATCAGAGGGCACAATTATTTAATGCCAAGTACGACTACTAGTCGAGGCAATGAAGCACTAAAAAGGGTATAAGTTCGGAATTTTTTAGGACAGGACAGATTGGAATGCGGTTCCAAAAACTATTTTTAAACTTTGTACCTAATTTTTACCTTCTTTACAACACGGAAGTTGTATTGCTGCAGCCAAAAAGGTATCGAAGACATGCTTTTTTTAGGATGCAGTTTGGAAAATTTCATAACTTTGTAGTTGAAAGTCAGGTCGCTGATCACGATTGTGGTGTTCAAATTGACTCACCCGAACACCTGGAGCTCAGGAACGCCGCGAACCTCATCTCCGTAGAAGGAGAGAAACTCGGGCGCGAGGATTTTGTGGGTCGCTGAATTGAAATATGGCATGGGCAAACACGTCACGGACACTTAGTGCGTCTTAACTTTAGCGCGGACGTCATCTCAGAGAATTTTCCATACAAGAGTGCAAAAATAAGCCAAAAATCATTGTAGGGGCGTTTTCTGGGACGCTGTATCCAAATTTCATGTTGAAAACGACCCCCTCCCCACCGAACACCTGGTGCAAGAGTACCTAGCCCTGAAAGTCACCTCCGTGGCTTTTCGTGACAGAATTGAAAAAGACGAATCATATATAGATATAGAGGGTTTTTGGGGCGCTAATCAAAATTTCACATCAAAAACAATCCACCGAGCACCTGGTGCCCCGCAACCTGACCCTGAACGTCGTCTCCGAGGGTTTTACAGACACAGTCGCAAAAAACTGACCAAAATCTATTCATTTTAGCCTCGAAGTTGACATTCAGGGTTATGTTCCGGTGCACCAGGTGTACGAGGGTCGTTTTCGACATGAAATTCGGATATGGCGGCCCACAAAACGTCCTCACAATGATTATCGACTTATTTTTGGCACTCTTTTTGTGGTGACGTCCGCGTTCATGTTAGGGTGCACCAGGTCTACGTGGGGTTTTCGCTGATGCCATAATCCCACGGAAATAGGGTTGATCGGCGTTCCTAAGCTCCAGGAGTTTGGGTGAATCAATTTGAACACCACAATCGTGATCAGCGACCTCAAAAACCCGCGGGTTTCTGACTTGGGCTAGTTCTGACTCTAATTTACAAAGTTATTAACAGCATATCTTGAATGCATTTTTGGCTGCAGCAAAGCAACTTCTGGTTTTTATAAGGTAAAAATTGGGTACAAATTTTAAAAATAATTTTTGAAAGCTAATGCATTCTGATCCGTCCTGTCCTAAAAAATTCCGAACCAAAAAGAGAAAACTTTGTGGAAATGAATCACCCTGATATACACGTTAGCCAAATAAATAGTTACACAGGCAATGAGTACAAGGAAGACGGTCTAACGCGTGTAGAACTCTAACAAATAGAGATTAGACATCAGTACCGCTTTGTTGTTGCTTTACTGGTCTATATAATTTTTAATTTGGCTGAACGTCTATACATAATTACATACTTTCTATATTTCAAATAGTAATACTAATTTAGGTGACACTGTTTTTAGATGATGATAATAAAGGGCTTGAAGCTGCTAAACACGGCTATCTCTAAGTACATGTCGCCTGACATGATCCTACTAATTTATGACAAAAAGATTCCAAAATATCTCTGATTGGACAGTTGCTGTATGCCAAGTGCCACGATAGTGCATGGGAAATTAGAGATAGCGCACTGGAAGTCGTATGTACTTTGTCCATCAATGCGAACACCAGTAAGCATAGTGAATATATTCATTATATTAGTTATCCCGAAATATTTTTTTAATTAAAGAATAGCCACGTTCGAAAATGCTAATCAGACGTTGGCCCTCTGTTTCCTTTACGTCACTCTCAAATTGTCAGATTAGTGGAATATACACTCTTTAGCATGTAATTAATTCACCCTATCTTAATCTGACGCATAAGTTAAGTAAATACTCATGTGATTTGTAGAATTTCCTGCTTTTACTCAGATCCTAGTCGAAGCAGAATTGCCGCAGTTAGTTGTCCGCATGGCACTTAAAGACGGCGAGTACTACGTGAGGGCGACAGCGTTCAAGTGTTTGCAGGAGTTGATTCAAATACCAGAGATTTCGGATATTTTATGCAATGTGGATAAGTTTTTGGTAAGTACCAGACAAGATACTCGTATAGAGCTTGGCACTAACATATAACGGAAGCTTTCACGGCCTTAGTTAACTGAGGAATCTTGGTTCTTGGGTTTGGACCGCGTCAAAATTAAAATCATTTACCGACGTTTTGCCATCGATTGCACGAGGCATCTTCAGGGATCTGTACTCTGCGAGAATAAAACACTGAATAAGGTCTAGATCCCAAGGCAAAAGTTTATATACCATTGTCGTGTCCCTATTTATAATTGATCTCCACGTGTGATGTAGATCATAGCCATTGTCTATTGAAATTATTAGTGTTTGTGTATTTCTATAGATTCCCGAATTTTTCTTTTATTGAAACCGCTAAAATACTTTGTCGGTCCAACATATGAACAATCTTTAATACACACAAAAAGATCGGTCAATGCTTGAGATAGACGAAAGAGGAAGTGTACAAAATTCCCTGTTTATGTGGTGAAGTGTATGTTAGAGAAACTGGACCGTCCATTTCTACTAGAATTAAGGAGAATGACCGATGTATTAGAAACAAACAAATTATGTTCAGTCAGCAGTTGCTGAACATCAACATTGTACCGGCCACAATAATAATGTAAAGGAAACTAAGATTCTTCTCGGTTTCTATAAAAGCAAAGTTCGGGAATCTAATGAAATACACAAACACTCTAAAAATTTTAATATAGACAATGGCTACGGTCTACATCACACGTGGAGAGCAATTATAAACAGGGACACGCATCGGTGAACAGGACAATGGTATATACACTCTTGGCTTGGGATCTAGAGCTCATTCAGCGTTCCATTCTTGCAGAGTACAGATCCCTGAAGATGCCTCGTGCAATCAATGGCAAAACGTTGGTATACGATTAAAAATGACGTGGTCCAAAACCAAGAACCAAGATTCCTTAGCATTGTTCTTTATCTTCTCTTTTTATTTACAGGAAAATATATTAAACGTATTTGAAATTGAAACGGAGGGAATCGTGAGGAAAGAAGCAGCTGCGCTCATCTATCAACTTAATAAGCATCAACATTTTCCAGTAGAAATGTTACCAAGGTAAAAAATTATACTTTACTAGGAAACTTAAATTTTCTTTACAAGTAATTGCCAATAATTCTAATACCACATCCATCTACACACGGTGTTTATAAACAAATACAAAAAAACTTAAAGAGGTATTTTGTTGTTCAAAATAAAAGTTATTTTAATACTAGATACATAACTCTTCTGGGGGTAACTATTTTCACCCGTTTTTAAGTGATATTAAAGTTTAAAAAAAGTTATTCTGATTTATTAACGTTGGGACAATAGTCAATCATTAGGAAGATACTGCGGTACAAAGATGGGGAAAAATAATTATTTTATTTTGTATCTATGTTTATAGATTTTTTTTATAATGTAATCCGAGAAATTACTTGCTTATTTGCTTGCTGCATATTTCTTAACCACCTTGTACATGATGTCCGCTAATGAATAGTAAATACAGACATTTATTATTTCAAAATATTAAGATTTAATTAAACAAATTTATGTCCAAAATTTGATAATAAGGAAGATACAGGATGTTTTTTTTTCGATAATTTTTGATACGTTTTGAATATTGTAATAAAACTGGGTATCTAGGATTTTTTGACATGAGATATTCAGATCTGATAATAATTTTTATGTGTAAAGTAAAGGGCGCTAGCTACGCTATTTAAATGTCTTTAACCAACTTTTTGTGGTATTATGTAAATACCATGTAAGTAAACCAATAAACTCTTCTAAGATTTCTACACATAAAAACGGTATACTTTGTAAGAATGGCTCAGAGCAACCTTCTTCAAGATATTTGCATTTAAGTGGTTTAGTACAAGAAAAAAGTTAATGGAAAAATACATTAAATTATTCGTATAATATGAGGCAGTTGTAGTTCTGGCTTATACGCTGTTGTGAAAGAAATTTTTAGGTTAACCTAACAAATATCTAGAAAACGGTTGCTCAAGAGCGATTTATACAAGGCCTTTTTGTGTAAAAATAACAGAAGCATTTACAGGTTTACTTAGAAGATACATGCAGACTAGCATAAAAAGTTGGAACATTTTAGAGAAATTTAAAATAGTGTGGCTAACGCGCTCTTGTTTACACATAAATTTTTTTATCAGATTTAATTAGCTGATACCAAAAATCTCAAATACAAAGTTTTAATCAAATATTCTAACCGTGTTGAAAATTATCAAAACAATTTAAAAATATATATTTTTTTTACTTTGACTTACTTATATCTTCCTTATTATTAACTTTTGGATATGTTTAGCTAAATCTTAATGTTGTGGCATAAGGAGTGTATCGTTTTTCTGTGTACCATTAATTAGCGGACACCCCGTATAAAATAACTTGATCATAATCTTTACCTATTACTTTTTAATCAGAAATATTTTACACCTATTTGTCCGATGCTAACTGACTGAAACATTTACATACTCAAGAATCTGTCCATTTTCTCAAAGAGACTCAACATAGATTTAACTACAATTTAAGGAACAAAGTCAGAGTCTCAAATTTGTCAAATATATATTAAAAGGTGACATGTTTCGCCGTCTCCGGCATCATCAGACCTAAAATAATGTATAAAACCCGTTACACAGAGAAATAAATAACAAAACTCACCTAACTATTTAAAACCAACAGTTACATTGACAGAACAATAAACTAAAATAATCAATACAAATCAGCTAAAATCAAGAAGAAGAATGAGGTTGAGTAGTTAATACAAAATGTATAGGGTACGGTAGAGCGGTAAGGTAGACATAGCCTTATAAGGTTGCCCCGGTAGCACAGGCCTAGTTTATAGTTATGGATGGTGGAGGGGAGGATAACCATCTTTTATGGCGGACAAGTTGAAAAAGTGGCCATCGGAATGTAGCAAATTGGGATGGCGCCACAGTAGTCAGTGGAGTTATATTGTCAGGTGTTTTGACGTGATGTCCTGATGTAAGTAGGTGGTTCGCAAAAGCCGAATTAGTGACAGAGACATCCGTGTTATTATATTTTTCGAGCCTGACTAGCATTTTTCATACTCAAGAATCTGTCCATTTTCTCAAAGAGACTCAACATAGATTTAACTACAATTTAAGGAACAAAGTCAGAGTCCTTTTAATATATATTTGACAAATTTGATACTCTGACTTTGTTCCTTAAATTGTAGTGAAACATTTACATTAAGAAATTGTTTTATTTTCTTAAAAATTTTAGATTGTACGATGTAATGACTCACGCGGCCATCGGAGATTTACACTGGGAAGTCAAGTACAACGCATTGGACTTCTGGATTAATTCGTGGGAAGTACATTTGACCCATCAAGGTAATACACTTTCTACAATAATTATCGTTTATGCTCCATTTTCCCAGTAGATAGATAGATAGATAGATAGATAGAATATATTACCTTAAAAATGCACAATAGGTACAAAGGGGTCGTCAATAATAAGCTTTAATACAAAAATGCTTAAATTTAAATGCCCATATCTCGTTTAATAGTTAACTTTTTAGAAAATAAAAAAAATGTTATGAAAAGGTGAAGCTATAACTTTTGGCGTAACCGTAGTTATTTTCTGCTAACAATACATCCACATGGTGTTTAAAAATTTTGGAAACGAATAATTTTTATTTGCCCTGTATGATGTGCTGTTAAAAGGGAGTAATCACATTGATGATTAAATTATACCCTTACTTATTTCTGATATTTTATAATCACAAATATGATAACTCTCTTTTAACAGTACAGAGTGATTAAAAATTATTAATTTTTTTTGTTGAAAAATTTTTAGTCACCATGTAGTATGTATTATTAACAGTAAATAATAACAACGGGTACGCCAAAGTTATAGCTTCGTCTTTCCTTAATAATTTATGTTTTTAATTATCTTGATAACTTAATAATTAAAAGAGATGTGACCATTTAAATATAAGGAATTTTGTATTAAGCTTATAGAAAAGAAATTAAGCATAATGCGATAAGTTTTGCGGGGAGCATATTTAGATTATTAAATTAAAGACGTATAAGAATTTTTCGCATTTTTTTAAAGCGTCTTTTCAAATGAGGAAGTATAGAAGTGCCAAAGTTAATCTTTCCAAAGGAACCTAAGCCTTATTAAGTTTGGTCGCTTAAAATTTTGAAATTTAAAGTAAATATAAACTTATTTATCACTAAATTTAGGCGAGTTTGGTTGACTTTGGTTATGACGTTCTATTCATACGATTTATATCTTAAGTTATGACCAAGACTTGTCATTAACAAGCAATTAATAACACAGTTAATACCGTAGAATTTTTGTTGGTTTCCCGAAATTTCGTTACTGTTTATTATTTTTATTCTAATATTTATCCAATTTTTACTTCTTACCTACGATTGCTCTCCGTTAGCACTGGAACCATCCGGCAATATCTCAATGGACTTGAAAACTTTAAATTTTTAGGCATGATAGACAGAACCTTTCCGAGCCACACATTCTCCAAGGAACATAGAAAAATAGTCGCGCTCACCGAAGCCGAAGTGAGAAAGAGAATTATCAAAGTGCTGCACCAGTTGAGTCACACTGGCTGTCTGCACGTGATGAAGTGCGCTGTTCAGGATGACTGTGACGTTGAAGTGTCAAAAAAGCCACTCTTTTTACTGTTGATATAGTCAAGTTATTTAGAGTATACAAGGTAAGCTTTAACCTTTATGATACAGGTTGGTATACTCTATAAAAATATATTTTTTATATCTTTGATATAGTGTCTGGGCCAGTCATGAAATTGACTTTATGATAATATTTAAACCTTTTTAGGAGAATTCTTTTTGGTGAGTCTACCACGAATAATCATGTTACCATATATGAAAGTGGCGCTTTAACCCAGCATGTCAATTTTGACATGTTTCGGGTGTCTGACTGGGCGAACGCGGGATTTTTTTTTGTCGGACAAATTTACCGCAATTTTTAACATTGTGCCAAAAATCGTAAGGGCAACAGTCATGAACCCGTCGAGTCAGATACCCGAAACATGTGTTTGAGCCTGAAGGTATGATTCCGAGCACCGTGGCAAACTGCTAACCGCTGACGCAAGCGTCAGAGCCATTCACATTACCGCTACTCGTTACTCCCCAAGGCGAAAGCGAAATAAGTATAACGTCTTGGCGCTTGCGTTGGCGGTTAGCATTATGCCACAATGCTCGGAATCCTACCTTTATGGTTTCGTCACCGTCCAGTGATATTCTAATAAGTCCGATCACTTAAGGACACGCCTACAAATTTCTCTCTTGCCCTCACCCACCCGACGACCGGCTCAGCCAGTGGAGAGTTGTTGCAAGTCCTCGCGCTGCTTCGCATCGAATTATCGAAAGAGTTTTTGCATGGTACACCTTATTTTTGGTTTGTGTATAAAAGTGTCGGTGAACTTTTAGTAAGATGTCCAAACATATTTCTTACTGTTCTATAGATAACTACCGTACTAGTTGGAGTGATTTTTATTGACACGTCAATTGAATCAAGATTGTGTTGAAAATTATTTCGACCAAATTAGAAATGCTTGGGGAAATGCGAGAAATCCCACACCAATCCAGTTTTACAGAGCATTTAAAACAATGTTCGCCTTAAATTTTTTTACTCAACAGTAGGTGGTAATACCCTCGAGGACGCTTCAGATATTTTGCTGGCCATAACACCTGACGTTTTAAAAAAGGCACATTTTTGCATGAAAAAAGCAGTCGGCCAGATTTAAAAATTCAAAGCGACAACTATAAGAATTTAGGAACTAAAGAGGGTAATGTCCTAGTTTATGTAGGTGGATATTTTTTTAGAAAATGTCTTTTGAAACACTCCTGCGATATTTGTTCAAATTATTGTAATTCTTCTGAGACTGATAGTTCCACACTTTATTGCGAACTAAAGGCATATGAAAGTAAGTAAACTATATTTAGAGGCTTAACAGTACCCCCAAAACCATTTTTGCAATACTTACAAGCTTAAGAAAATATTTTTGTGTCACAATTTAACACTTTTTGTATACAAAATAATGTAGGTTAGAAACTATAGGAACAATTTTCAAAAATTATGTTTCTTCATCCTTGTCAAAACTTTCCGCATAAATATTTGTTGTTCTTATATACCAGAGTTCGAATTTATTATTCTTTAAAATTTGCGAACAGGGAAATAAAATGTAAATCTAATAATAAAGGGCTAGCTTCAAATACTTAAAAAATTATAAAAAAACCATTAATTGCATTTTGTTTTTGCTTTTATGTATTATAAATTAAAAATTTTAAGAACGCTTTGTTTCCTTTAGTTAACCCTAATAATTTTAAGTCCCGTTTCACCAAATATTGAAGTGTAAAATTATATAATACATTAGATTATTAATTTTACATATATTAGGTACTTATAGAAGGTACCTCGTATAAAAATATTCACGCCAGACTTACAACATCCATACTGATGACCCCCGTAAGTCGAAGGCGACGTACGGAATTATAACTCAAGGCCAAAGTCGGCATATCGCTAGATGAAAGGAGTGAGCGGACTTATTAGAATATCACTGGACGGTGGTTTCGTGACTGTCATGTCAAAATTGTCAGGCTGGGTTAAAGCGCCGCTTCTATAAATGCCGGTATGAATATTCGTGGTAGACTTGTCAAAAGGAACTCCACTAAAAATTTTTAGGGGATTCTAATCATAATCTGCATTTTATTACTGACCCACACACCACACTACTTATTTTAATGAAATTTGAGACACAACTACTATACATTAAGAACAAGAATTATTTTTGGAATTTTCAACCACTGAAAAAACCGAAAAATTTACATTTTTCTATTGACAGTTGACATGACTACATACTTCTTCCATATCGGTACTTTTTTGACGTGTCATCAGCATCATCATCATTTTTTGCTAGAGTACTAACTTTTATTTTTAATATTTTAGATTCCCTGTGATGGAATAGACGAAAATCAATGTCAAAATAAGATAGTCATATTGCAAAATCACGTTTTACATCAGCCAGTATATGATGTACCAGCCAGTCCGTCTAGTTCGACAACATTGACTTGTCCGAGCCCAGCCGATATGGGAAGTTTGGATAATCCACAGGTAAAGTACCAATGCTGTAAGTTCAACACAGCTACGTCATCAACAAGCAAATGTTTACATACAAAAGCACCGACTTGCCATGTATTTTTTTATCATAGGCATCGCTTAATTGTAGCACAGAATACCTAGCTACCGCAAATGGTAGATATAGGGTTTCTGTAGTCAATGAGATGTGTGTTTGGGGAATTTTGATGCTATTAAAGTGTGACGTAGCGGTGTTTAACTAACAGCATTTGAACTCTATCTATAAATTTTTAATAATAATAATTTCTGCTGCTAGTAAAGGGTCTGACGTAAACATTTAAACACATAATGTGTATCCCAGGATATGTGTTACAAGAGGACAAATGAATTCTAAATATTTGAATTTTAAGTCGGTTTTTTGGGAAAACTGGTTGGATAGTTTAAAAGTAATAAATGCAAAATTTTACACCGATTGATATTATACAGGGCGAGTTATAACTAAAAATATGAAAAATGCTTAAGAGTAAATTACTTTAAAACATAACATAATTTTATAAATAAATTATTCTAAGAATTCTAAATTATGTCAAAACCTATGCATTACTAGCCAAAATAAATAATATTTTTTGTAAAGTGTAAGTTTTTCTATTGAAAGGGCACCTTTAACAAAGTTAAAAAAACCGTTGCCGAAAAAGTAAACATACAAGAAAAAAAATCGCAAGTTCTATCACGTCAAAACCTTTAAACTAAGCGTTGCTAAAAGTAGCCTTTTTAGATTTAAAGGTATTTTTTTACTTTAACCGATTAATTTAACAAAGAGAAAACCAGGATAATCCGCCGGTTCATTTTTGCTAACATTTTCCTTTTTTTCTTGTTGCAGGATATTAATTCATTGCTCGATCCTTTAAGTCCGTTTCCCGCTCCTTTCAGCCCCTCCCTGAATCTAGACCTCATAACACCCTCAATACCTTCAGAGTCGACAGCTAATTTAGGAAGCAAAAACATACAAGATCAGTTACAAAATGTAAATTCTATTCAGCAGCAAAAATTACTCGGGCAAAATGCAGCTCCTCGAATTCTGGAAGACAGTACTTGCTTTTCTGATGCAGCTAACCAGATGGCGCTTCATATAACTCCACCCAGCAGTACTTATGATGTAATTAGGTTCGCGAGTGACGGTGGAACAGCTCAGTTGGAAAATGTAGTAAGTTTTCTTTATGGATTTTTAAGAAATTAGTGATTCAAATTAAACGCCTTTATCGAATACTTTTTAAACCCTTTTAGTGCCCTATGACATTTATTTGTCATTGCTTGCAGTTGTTGCAGTTAGTATCGTAATTTTGAAAACTTTTTTCATGATTTATTGTATGAATGCACTACAAAATAGAGGAATAGTCTGTAACAAGTGCATAAAGTGATACTTTTTTTTACGAATGGGAAGTTTGACAGCACGAGCCGTTAGGCGAGTGCGGCAATTCTATGATTAAAAAATACACTTTATGCATGTGTTACATACTATATTTTTTCCACGACCGTATAATAATTTTCAATAATATCATTTAATACTTGTTTTATTTATCCCAACTTAATAATTTTTATTTTTGCACCGCAACCATTATATTGCAACAAAAAATCATAGCCTCCTTATTTTTTAAGAGACAATTATCCTCTTCATAACTATGCATTTATTATTTAATTGTAGAAAATTGTATGTACTTACTTTTTGTAGAAATATTACTAAAACTGTATAATCCTTTTCAATTTCTTAGTTATCCAAATTCATTATTAATATTAATTTTAAATAATTTCTATTAAATTTATTTGCAAACTGTCAAATTTTAATACAAGTGACACATGAACTAAAAGAAATAATAACGAAATCAAAGGTAACTTGACTGTTTGGTTCAGTTGATGTCGCGTTTACTGTAACAATGCATAAATTGATATTTAAGTTTATTGTAGTTGGCATTAAAACAAAACACTAATTCAAAGTGTGAAAAAAGCTTGAAAGTGTTAAAAAAGTTACTTTTACACTTTATGTAGTTTACTAGAACGGAGTACTTTAACTTCATGTTAATGATTAAAAAAACAGCATTTTTTTGACGGTCGTGGAAAAAAGTTATTTTTTATAAAAAGTGCTGCATGGTCTTAAACCTAAAATGCAATTATCAGATATTAATTTTTTGTAGTGGTATATGAGGTATGTCAAAAAATATGAATTTTGGTCAAGAGAAAAGTACCTCTATTTTTAATAATATCGAAAATTTTTATTAAGAAAAGATGTTTAGGATTAAAAATAACGTTCAACTATGCAAACCACTTTATTTTCAAGAAGGACATTTTTTTTTTTTGAGTTTTTACTGTTTTGAAAGTTTCCCTTCTTATCACATTTTGCTTCCTTTACATATTAAATGTTGAAATAAGTATGTACTAATGTAGAGTCCGCCCGTTAGTAAAGAAGCCACCGACGTCGTCATTATCTGCTCGAAATCTCCTGTATCTCTCTTTAATCTCGGCTTCGTGGGCTTTGTAGGAAGCAGGCATTTTAAAGTTTTAATTTAAAAAAATAAACAACACTTTTAAATGCAGGTTAAGGAAGTAACAGGAGATTTCGCGCAGATAATGATGACGTCGGTGGCTTCTTTACTAAACGGGCGGACTCTACAAACTTAAATTTTCACTGTTACCGCGTAAAAATAAAATAAAGTTTTTCTTAAAAATGAACAAGTTTTCGTATTTAAATGTTATTTTTAATCCTAAACATCTCTCTATAAAAATTTTCGATAATGAAAAGATTAAAGGTACTTTCTTTTAAATAAAATTCATATTTTTTGACATAACTTGTATACCACTGGAAAAAATTAATATTTGATGATTGCATTTTGGGTTTTAGAACATGCAGCACTTTTTATAAAAATAATTTTTTTTTCGTTAAATTAATAATTAAAAAGTTTTTCATATGGTGCTAACTTAAGTAGACACGCTGTATAAAATTACTCGGAATGCTGATTATTAACCATTCTTAGTTTTATTTAGGTTTTTAGACAATAATGCCTATTTTTTTTCTGAGATTTAATGCCTTGTTTTTAAAAATGCTTGTTTCTAGCCAAGGCACAAACCAAAAATTGAGTAATTGTATCTATAGCCACCGCGGCTTCAAAAGCTTGGATTTCTTTTCCGAGCCAAAAGTATTTTTCTCCTTCCAATTTATACACTTTGTATGTGTCCCAAATTCGACTCTCTCTGGAATATTGTTCTCATATCTGGGGAATGGCATCCCCTACAACCCTCAGCATTCTTGATGCCATTCAAAGAAGGGCTGTTCGTCTTATTAATGATCCTTTACTCACTCAAAGACTTCCTTCTCTTGCCCATCGTCGAGCTGTGGGAGATCTATCGCTCTTCTATAGGTACATTTACGGCTTCTGCTCCGACGAATTGTCCAGTATAGTCCCTCCTCTTGCAGTTCCCAACAGAGAAACTCGTGGTGCCGCGCGTATGCATCCCCATACAGTTCAATTGGACAGGCCCCGAACTTCCCATTTCGTTCCTTCTTTTATCCCTAGAGTTTCTAGATTGTGGAACCTGCTGCCCGCGAAGGTCTTTCCTTCCCCCCAAATCTTCAAGTATTTAAGTCCCGTGTTAACAAACTTCCTTCTTACCCTGCTTTAGACACCCACGGTACGTTAGTATTTAAGCTTTCAGCCTTCGTGGATTGTCCAAAGATAAAAAAAAGAAAAAAATTATTGTAAATATTATTCGACATTTTTGAACTAGATACCCATTGTTGTCAGCTGCTTGACTGTGCTGCCATATTATGTTTTTTAATTTGATTCGCTAATAGCGGTAAATTGTATTCCTAATTTTTCTTATCCTAGATAAATTCCAATGGCTTGGATCTGATGGGAAGGGAAAAAGTGCTGGACGAATTTTTAAATACAAATGATATGACGTTACTTCAAGGCATCTACAATCCAATTGAAGAGGTAAAAAACGAACATTTTTTATTAGCACTTCTGTAAGGTACAAGGTTTAATATAGACTAATAAATCATTTTTCTAGTAATAATAAATTAATTTAATTACAGATAACTAACAACACCACAGAAATGAAAAAGAAAACGTACCTGGCACCTTCAGAATTTCTAAAGTTCGTCTATAACGAGGTTGAAGCTCATGCAAAGAGAAAAACTGAGTGGATGGATAGATTAGACGAATTTGATTCTCTCCTCGATGATATTTTAAAAGAATATAGTACAAGTGCAAATGTTAATGATATGGACTGCTATTAGAGAGTGCCGTGTAAAATCAAACAAACTTCAAAATTTCAGATGAAAAGAAAAATATAAATGGCAATTCCACTGATCCCCTTTCTGACAGATCTCTATATACTGGATTTTCGCAACTCTTAAATATTTTTAAAACCTCCAAAGCCACAAGTACCAAATTTGGTATCCAAAGTGTTTTGGACATGTGAAATTGAATATTAGATGTGATATTAGCACTGTTGATGATCTGCAACACTTTTAGCAAAAAGTACTTTATCTTTAAAACCGCTAAAGCTGTGTATACAAAATTTAGCATATGTTGTTCTTTAGGCATGTCTAATTAACCACTGATATCAGCATTGTTGCCAAACTTTAATGAAAATACGGTGTTGTCATTTTCGACAACGGGTAAATACTGAATTTTAATAATTTGCCATTTTAGTTGGTAAGCTCTTGTCATTGCACTTAAAATAAATAAAATATATTCCATTTAAAATACAAAATCAATTATGTGCGCGAAAACTGAAAAATCTGGCAACAATATCGCAGCCTAATTCTACTGGCTGCTAAGATAGCACAAAACTTAAAAATCTGAAAACGGTTCAAATATCACTGTTAAATTCTTCATAGCCAATACCTTTCAGATACCAAATTTTGTAAAGCAGTAAGCGATTTTTAAGATATTTAAAAGTTCCAGTATTTTTTACTAACTAGCCCAGTATATGGCTCTTGTTAGCCATAGCAATTCTATGTGATATTGACAGTTTTGTTTTGAACTGTTAGCTAATAAATAGATTCCCTTTCCCCTAAAAAGTACACTAGCATAACCTCAGTAATAGTACCTTTCACACATTTCACAGAGTCGATGCGGCTTACCGTCGCGTCGTTGTTCAAACAACACTTTTTATTTTTAGTTGTTTATCTATTTTTTACGTTCTTTTGTTTGTTGTTATCATATTTTTAATTCCTGATATTTTATTTTAAATGTCAGTAAAATAATTACCAGTTATTGTTGAAGTTATTTTTTAACCTATTATATTTTCAATAAAAAGTTGTATCCAAAATGTTTTTTTTGTAGTGACCTTTTTTTAATAATAATGTGCCGTATAATTTTGAAATTACATAGGGACCATTTTACGTCACTTGGGCAAATGTACCATATGGAACTATCCTCTCTGGGACCATAAGACCGGTGGACCAAAAAACTAACTTTGGATTTTTAAAAACTAACTTAACTGAGTATGGGCAATCCCCCACTAGGGGTAGCCCGTACGGGGGCTTAACTAAAACTTTAACTTTTTTTTACTTTACTTCTACTACCTACTTCTTATCTAATATTTTTCTAATTTCTTCCTTTTAACTTGTTCCCTGCATTCTTGGATAACTGTGTTTATATACAAATTTGAACTCGGTTTTTGGTGACTTGGCACGTTTACGACCTTGCCCGTTCGGTTCGAGGTCTAAGCTTTGACATTATTTCATATTGTTATATGTTTTACTTTAAGATGGGTTTTTCCATTATCAAAATAATAAAATTATTAAAACTTACGTATCCCTATACCGGGTGTTCTGGTTTTTCTAAAGTTTATTGTCTTTTCACTACTGAAGTATCTATATTATAAATTTAAGCTTACTCTTTAAAAAGTGCACTTGGATTAGTGGATTAAATCTTAAACAAGATTAAACATATGCTACTTTTAGCAGTAAGAGGCTAAGTTAGACCTAACTTGATTAAATTTATTCAGTACAGTGGCGTCTCAAGGGGTACTTAAACGATTATTTCTAACAAAAAAATGTACGTTACTGACTTGTGCAAATTTAATATTTTATTACTATTATTATGTAAGTAAAAATACAACTTTTTAACTTCTAAAGTTTTTTTCTATCATGTTTAGTTTTTGAGAAAATAGATCCACTTAACTGCATACCCCTGAACTGCACCATAGAGTAAGGAAATTATAAGAGTTATCATGGAATAGCCGATTTAAGGACAGGTCATGCGAAAACTCACAATATAATTTTATTCGTTTCTCGTTGAAATACCGCCAGTTAATCATTTCAGTAAGCTTACGTGTCTCCCCACCGCTGATGTTACACGAGGCGAGGCTTTGACCGACGCATTTAAATTGTAAACTGGAAAAATGACAAGCCTGCCGCAAAAGAGGTACGAAAATTTTAGCATGCCATGGTTTCTCTTATCCGTAGGTATGTTACTTTATGACTGCACAAGAAACATTGAAAATATTTTCTTTTAGAAATCATTTTAAATATTATTTCGTAAATAATAACGAAGAGTATTTTTCATAGACTTTTCAGTGAGGTGCCACATTAGGGTGTTTCCCTTTAAGATTTTTAAGAGACTGGGGTTTAGCTTAAGGTGTTGATAAAGGTATTTTGAAGAATACGTCATTTATATTTCCCCAGGTTTTGTAGAAACTGTAATGTTTTTTATTTTTTGATATTTGCCATGGTTTAGAAAATGTAGCCAATGTAAGTTTTTAAAATGCACCCTGTACATTGTTTAGCCTGTCATTAACTGACCCTATCTTATTTGGCGCGCTCGAAAATTTCTGATGGATATATTTTTCTTTTTTACGATCGGCCTTGTGTACAGGGCTCATCTTTGGTGAATGTACTTAACCGAGTACAAGGTTTCCTCCGGTATTAATCTGCCGCGCTGTGGTAAATCCTAAAATCCCCTTTTGGGCTTTCCTACCATAAGTTGATATCTGAAAATTCTATTTTTGGACGTGATAACGTTTTATAATTTGATGGTGCCGGCTGCACGCACAAAAACATAACTCATGCGGTATTCCATTTAAAGCTTGAAGTGCAAGCAAGAGCGCGAAAGTGGCACAATCTGCCTCCGCGTTCGGCAGCGTTCGACATCTGTTACTCTCCTACTTTAAGCGGTCCGCCTGCTATTTACATGTTTTCGTCAAGTAGGAAGTGCAACCATTCCATCAGTATTTTCTTATGACGTTGTCACGTTCAACTATCGTCAGTAAACCGACTTTGCAGACAACCGATTTTTTTTTCAGATAAATATTAAAAAGTTGAAAATAGGAATTTATAAAAATAAAAAACATTATTACAGGCATAAAAAATTGATATTAATTAAAAAAAAAACACTTTTGCCATTATCATCACAGCTTATATTCATTACTAGAGACTGGAGTATATGCATTTGCATATTTTAACCATTCTCATCGCTAATTTTCCTTTAAATATTGTTATGATGCGCATTATTCAAACATTTCGATATTTTTTGACAGCAGCGCACACGGCGTACATCTTTTGTTTTGGCACCTACGATAATAAAATGAGAGAGACATGTTCCTAAAACCTATTATACAATGTTGCCTATAATCCGGTTCCTATTTATTACATTTACTAAAAAAAATACAAATTTGGGGATACCCTCTGTTTACACATTATATCACAAAAATTATAATATTAGTGACAATATATAAATATTTTTTACAAATAAATAATATACTTAATAACTATCTAGCTATATAACATATTTAAAGCTTAGGTATAAGTTATTCCCACTCCTTCAATACATTTTCATATTCAAAATCTTCAATGAACGGCTTATCGATGTTTCGAATCATATTTTCGCCACAGTACAGGCATTCTGACGCAATGATGTTGTCGATTTCAGTCTTTACTTGATCTTTGGCAGACATACCTAGAATACAATAAAAAGTTAAGCCCTGTTCCCACTTTATAGAAGGGACATTAATGTCTTTTTGCACGGTCATATATATATTTCGTTGGGCGATAATTAAATTTTTCTTTGAACTTTTGTTCAATCAGAATAAAATATAGCCCTTAGCACTCCTGAATAGTGTAGCTTTCTGACTGAAAGAATTTTCATGATCGGTTCAGTATTTCTGGAGATTATTCGTTACAAACAAACAAAAAAAGTAACAAACTTTACCTCTTTATAATATTAGTATAGATTGACATTTCCGTCTTTTAAAAGTGTTATTTTTCTGACTTTTACTTTCATCCCATGGGAGAAAAGTTAACTTTCCTAGCGTGGGCTGAAAATAAAACAATCTAAAAATAACCATAACAACCGTCGTAAAATAAAAAAATTGTCAACTTGACATCTCGTCTACACAGGGGCGGTTACATTGGATAAGAATTTGTACAATACAAAAATTGTTTGCACAAATTCTTTAACTAAAAATAATAGTTTAAAAAACTAAAAACACGCTTATATACCGAACTAAATATTAGAAAATAATTTTCATTACAAAGAGTTGTGACAAACTCTTTTGTAATGAAAAATTATTTTCTAATATTTAGTTCGGTTGCATATAAAAGCGTGTTTTTTTAGTTTTTTTTAAACTATTATTTATTTTTCATTTTTTTAGTTCGATATATCAATTAGTTTTTAAAAATAAATGCTCCAGTTTATTCACTAAAAAATTCCTTCGCCATTTTGTCAAGAGACACAGAGGATCTGTAAAGGAATTTATTTATCCTGGCGGTCCTAATCAGGATAACGGGATACTGTTTTTAAATTATTGCATTGTCATCGGTCCTTGATACGTGTGCAAAGTTTCAAAGAAATTGAATCGCTGGAAGTTGGTAAAATTAGGCTCAAAGATTCCGTTACATAGATAGATAGATAGATAGATACAACCCAAGCTAATAAAAGCGTGTTAAAAATGCTTTGTTCTTTTCAACAAAACTCAAATTCTCATTACAACTTGGCAACAGGACAAATTTGCAGGTTCGTGAAGTGCAACGCAAAGTCGATTGATGAGATAAGGTCACGACATTCGCCATATTGACTAGCGCGGCTGTGACGTCAAGTCGGGCCATTTTCGGCCATGTTTGATTTTAGGCAGATCAGTGGCGTAGAATTAAGGAGAAAACAAAAAAGAACTGTATGTTGTAAACAAAATTTATTGGATTATTTTAATAGGCATAACTTAAAACAAAACCATAAATGTGGTTTAATTATTGAAAATTAAAAATTATCAAAGCGACGACAGGACGATGAGGTACCTGGCAGAGCAAAACATTTTCCATAGTTCCGTAATTCAAAAACCATTTTAAAAACTTTGTATACAGGGTGTCCGCTAATGAATGGTACACAGAAAAACCACAGATTCCTTATGCCAAAATATTAAGATTTAACCAAACATACCTAATATCCAAAAGTTTATAATAAGGAAGATACAGGGGTGTCATAGTAAAAATCTTAATAAAACGGTATCTAGGGGTTTTTAAACATTAGCTTTTCAGATCTAATATTAATTTTTGTGTGTAGACTAGAGGGCGATGGGTACACTATTTAAAATTCTCTAAAAGTACCCAATTTTTTGGTACTACTCTGTATATATGTAAACTAGTAAGTAAACATATCAGAAATGATCGAAATGCATGAATAAAAAATATTTATATCCCTTTAACACCCCGTATCTTCCTTATCATTAAGTTTTGGATATAGGTATGTTTGTTTAAATCCTAAATGGGTATTTTCGCATAAGAAATCTGTGGTTTTTCTGTGTACCATTAATTAGCGGACACTCATCAGTATCATATGTATATAAAAACACGAATGACTGAAAACTATTCGACTAAACACTATCAAAATCTCTAAAATAAAACTAGTCCGAACCTATAATATGTGAAGTCTCTAAACTAACCAAAAACATTAACAACTGGAAATCCTTGCAAAATATACAACCAAAATGTAAATGGCAAATTTCCACAGTTTTTACCAAACAAAGCTTCGACAAGGCACGACTCTGTCATCAGCTGATAATGCTACCAACTTTGAACAGAACTGCCAACCGAAATCGTAATTCTCACACCTTCACGTCCCTGACAAAAGCTATCCCCGGTCTTGCTTATGTCTAAACCCCTTCTCATAAAGAAACTCTAGTGCAACGGATTTACTTTTAGGTAAAGTATATAGTCAATCTAAGGAATAAAATAGCAAAAACAGTGACATTACTAACCCGATGAACCGGTACTGATGTTATCCAAATTAGTTTGTGCATTCAACGCTTTTAACTGTCGCTCCAAATCGGCTAAACGGCTCTTTTTCGTTGGCCCTAAAACAAATAAGACAGTGAAATTTTAACACCTACGTTTTTAATCCAATCAGACACTAATTTTTTTCCACGATTACCGTGGAACACTAAATAATTTCTTTAATAAGCAAAATGGAAAAGATTCGACGTGTTTGGAATATAGCGCCTGGTCCAGCAATGAAAATTACTTCATGATAATAACCCTTTAAAACTTATTTAGGGTGTTTCCTTTTGACGAGTCTACCACGAATATTCATACCATCATATATGAAAGCAGGGCTTTAACCCAGCCTGTCAATTTTGACAAGCTTCAGGTGTCGGACTTGGCGAACGTGTAACTTTTTTGTCGAACTAGTTTACCACGACTACATGTCAATTTTGAGCCTTATGGTTTCGTGACTGTAACCCTTACCATTTTGGAACAATCTTCAAAAATTTCATTGGGGTTATAATGTAACTTAATTGGGCTAAAAGTTAATTTTAAGATTGCCTAATTAAAGATGTTTAATTAGCCTTTGTTTTAAGGCAAAATACCTTCTAACCAGCTCAATGTCAGTCGGGGCACGTGGGTCGTGGATTGAATAACCTAAACATTCCTTTAACCCCTGTATCAGTACCAGAAATTATTAAGTTGATAATTTGTTAGCCCTCCTATTATAGTTTACCACTAAAATGGTACTTATATATGGGCGCCACCTAAAGTTATAAATAGTGGTGGTAAACTACAGAAGGGTAGTTCCTATAGGTAAACCAAAACAAAACAATCAGATTCCAACACAAAATAAAAAAGGACTACGTATAAAATATGCGTGTTCTTTATTTAAGAGGAATTTTCACTTAATCTTGATTTTAAAAAATGGGTGTTAGTCAGTAAAAAAACATAAAAACTCTAGCGCTTAACGTTTGCAAACATTATTACATCGCTTTAACAAAATATTACCAATTCAAATTAAAAATTTAAGTATCTAAGTTAATGTAAAGTTTACTAGTTTGTTTTTTTGTTCAAGATGCGATATGTTGTTTTAGACGAATCAATATTAAACGGTACACTTTAAAAGGTTTTAAATATGTGTAGTTTCAAACTTATCTGAAATCCTCCGTAGACTGAGTAGGGGCTCGAATGTGGCTTGTACAGAGCCTCTTTAAAAGGTCCACTAGATGTTGGAGTAGGATTTTCACACTGGTTACAGGCTGGGGCCTACAACTCCAGATTCAGACAAGTGGCATTCGCTGGTCGTAGATCATAAAGGGGGTGAGCTTGTGTCGTAGGTTTATGGCATGCCTCACATCAAGCAGGCAACTTAAATCTGGCTTCCTTTCCAAGTGTTAAGGAAGGAAGCGAAGGGGATAGGTAGAAAATAGAACCGGGCTTATCTTTCAGGCTAAAGATGGACAAGAATTCATGATTTTTAACAGAGATTATTCGAAATTTATATCAAACCACAAAATTGCCTTCTAATGGTAGCTCCGGTCTGTCCAAAAGTGGCATTTGAAGTCTGTAAATGTCCGACCAAAATTCGACCTTTGTCGAACCACTTCGGCGAATTTCGGCGTGTCGACTCTGAAATGTCCTCGAAATCCGACGGCTACCAGGCCAAAGATTTAAAAAGACATGTGAAATGTCGCTGCTTCCATCAAAACCATGGACTCGAGAAAGGTTCATATACCACAAAAAAATTAACCGGTCACAAAAATCTCATCTGTAAAGGTTAACACTAACAGCTAGCGAAGCCTCCAGTAGATATATGCTCGAAGAAAAAAATCAGGTTACCGTTACGGAGCACACCGTCACTCTAATGAAACGCTTGCCAGGCCCACAGGAGATCCTAGGTCACAGGAACCTTTTAGCTTAGTTTGCGATATTAAGTCACTGCGCACTAGACGGCGCTGGGGTACCAAATAAAATATAATATGATAGGAAAGCCGTTGTAAATAAATTCGCAAACTGCACTGTTACAGGGTAAACTTGTCCGACAAAAAGTTCGTCCAGACCGACACCCAAAAAACACGCTAAAATTGACAGGCTGGGTTAACGGGCCGCTTCCTAATATGGCGGTAAGAATATTCGTGGTAGGGTCGTCAAAAGAAACCCCCTAAAAAGGTTTTAAAAGGGTTTTTATCATGAAGTTCATTTTCTTGCTGGTCCAGGCACAAAATAAGAAAATAAATTATAGACAAGGAGTGAATAAATACTGCTGATTACATTTGGCTGTTACTCACCCAAAGATGGTCCCAACTCCGCCAACAAACAGTCCGAATGAAACTTGTGATGGCACGGAAACAAATAAAACGGCCTTATCATCAACGTGACATTACAGATTTCGCATTTATCCACGCTGTTGATGAACGTGTAGCAGTGTCGAAATGAGTGAATTTCTTTTCGAACTTGTTCGGCAGATTCGGTCGCTTCTTCCATTTCGTCTTTGAGAATTTGAATGTGTTCATTGTATGCCTGCAAATTTAAATCAACTAAAATATAGATATGCGTATTAAAGTTTCATATTAGATCTGAAAAGTTGTATACTATAAAAAAGCAATCATAAATAGTGCTATTAAAACCACAACTTTGTTTAAAACGTATTTAATGAAATATTTTTGCTACTTCTGTCACGGTGCATGCATATACAGGGTGAATGTGGAAGACAATGATTCAGTAGTAAGAATTTTAAAAGAAGAATTTCAGACTTCCATTGTCTTTATTAATTTATTCACACAACGTTTCGGGCAGTACTATCTCTGTCCGTTCTCAAGTGTAAACATATACAGGGTGTCCAAGAATATTTCGGCAATCTCCAGGATTCATATAGGACAGATGCAAATATGACAAGGTTCTATTTATTTTTTCTATAGCCCCTCTTTGCAGAAATATGTGCCTTTAAATGACGTCTTTTCTTGAATAACTTGTACTACTTGGTATAATGAAATGCACAATAGAACTAATTATTTTTACACTCTTTATTAGTATTATAGCTTCAAACCTTCCAGAAAAAAAGGTACAAGGCTCACAGAAAGTAATACTGTAATATTGTTATATATTTAACACAGTATTACACATATTACACATTTAAATTGTTAGGAAAATATTAATTTTGTCATTTGTATACACATATAGACGCACTGTGCGGTGTATCACCTTGTTGACATTCCGGAATTATATATTTAATCTCTAGCTATTTCCAATGAAACTTTCGACTTAGATCATGCTGATTTTGCATATTACAATAAAAGTTATGATTACTTTAAAAGAAATCAATTAATACAATTTTTAATATAAAATAATTATTTTAATTTAGGTTATATCAAAAACGTTTACTTACTATACAAAGAAGGTTTATAAGCCTCCTGTCAAAATTATTTAATCATAATACAATAAAATAATTTAATATTGGATTGGGGCGCCAAAAATCTCGTCCATTTTCCAAGAGTCATCAAATACTCATCCTCTACTTATGAGAGGCCAAGTTTTACAGAGCAAAGACACCTTCAATCTTGTGGGCGTCACATTTGAAAGTAACCTTAACTGGTATAAACACATTGTACCTATAGCCACGGCAGCTTCAAAAAGCTTGGATTTCTCTTTCGAACCAAAAGTATTTTTCCCCTTCTAATTTATACACTTTATATGTGTCCCAAATCCGACCACCCTTGGAATATTGTTCCCATATCTGGGGCATGGCGTCCCCCACAATCCTAAGCATTCTTAATTCTATTCAAAGAAGAGCTATTCGTCTCATTAATGATCCTTCACTTACAGAAAGGCTTCCCTCTCTTGCCCATCGTCGGGCTGTGGGGGATGTATCGCTTTTTTATAGGTACTTCCATAGCTTCTGCTCTGAAGAATTGTCCAGTATAGTTCCTCCACTCACGATTCCCAACAGAGAAACTCGTGGTTCCGCGCGTATGCATCCCTATACGGTCCAACTGGACAAGCCCCAAACATCCCACTTTGTTCGTTCTTTTATCCCTAGAGTTTCTAGAATGTGGAACCTGCTGCCCGCGGAGGTCTTTCCTTCCCCCAAATCTTCAAGTATTTAAGTCCCGTGTCAACAAACTCCCTCTTACCTCGCTTAAGACACCTACGGTAAAGATAAAAAAAGGTCCAAAGATAAAAAAAATAATTAAAAAGAAAATAAAATCTTAACGGAAAAGATGGTAGTGGGTATGAGGACGGCAAAATAAAGACGCTTTATTTGTTCTGCGACGTTTCGGTCCTGATTTTGGACCTTTTTCAAGCTTCCATATACCACATAATAGCATGTTTTGGCAAATGATGCAATATTTGGAAGCTTGAAAAAGGTCCAAAATCAGGACCGAAACGTCGCAGAACAAATAAAGCGTCTTTTATTTTGCCGTCCTCATACCCACTACCATCTTTTCCATTACATTTCGGCCAAGGACGATAACTATCATGGATGTAAAATCTTAACGAGACTGCCAGAACGAGAACTGAGCTTATGGTCGCGTCTCAAACATTTCGACCGGAAGCTTATGAACCTTCTCTGTATAGTAAGCAAAAATTTTTTATATAATCTAAATTAAAATAATTATTTTATAATAAATATTTCATCAATTTATTTTTTAAAGTAATCTTAACTTTTATTGTATTCTGCAAGGACAGAATAGTTCTTCATATTATATAAAGAGTTTAAATTTCTTTAAATGTTTATTGAACCTTTTTATTCTGCCAAATATTATTTTGTTTAAATTTAAACTTCCAGAAAACAAATAAACTATAAAATTAGCTCATGCTATATAAACATGCACATACCTTTAATGAATTACATATCGCCTCCTTAAAATGATCAATAGTGACGAAATCTGAAAAGAACGGCAAAATATCCTCGATTTTAATCAAATCGCATTGCTTCAAAAACGCCATCGCCTCTTTGATATCGTCCTTTTCACTTACAACGTGTTGCGCTAAAAAATTATTTGTTACTTGTGTCTAGGTTAGTAGAATCCCAATTATTCAAAATTATATTTCTCCTAGTTGTAATACTGATTTCAAATTTTCTTACCAATTTTCAACCAAAGTTTTTTTCTTAATTCCGCATCGTTCTCAGGAGACATATTGGCCATTTTCTTGGCCAAATCCAGGTTGACTTTTAATGCCAAGTCGACCGCCGATTCCCATAAACCGAGCAGGCCGGAAAGCTGAACGCACGCCTCTGTCAAATTGTGCTCGGTGCAGAGGCGGAGGGCGAAATAAACATCATAATTTACCTAAAAATGTGCATTTTAATGTTAAGATTGTTTATCTAATTCACAGTTACCATCTTGGACCAAACATTAAAAAAATAATCTTAACTGACTGTTTTAACTATTACAGTAATTACAGTTCTTACCAGACTTAATTCTTGTCCTTGCGAATTCAAATATTCCATCAACTTCTTCGGATCATATTTGGCATAGAGAGATAATAAAAAGTTGTGGATAGCTCTATCAGAGTTCTTCAGTTTATTGATACAATATTCTAAATACCTAAAATAAAAAAATGAAATATAGCTTGTCTTCGTAAGTTCTTACCCAATCGGACTTTTTAATTATCAACTCTACGGAAAAAAGTCCTGCTTGCTGAGAATAGTATGTAATGTATGCGCTAACTTCATTCTAAATGTTTATTAATATTTTAAATGGCATCTGTCACGTGATCAAATGATCATGATCATGTGTAAATGATAGAACTGATAAAAGTGAAAATGATAATTTTTCGGGGGTAATATCCGTAGTGCATTTAATTTTTTCGGAAAAATTCGGAAAAACGAGTTTCTAAGATTTTTTTTAAATAAATAGCATGAGCGAGAGTGGTTTTAAAAGCCAAGTCGAACACGAGGAATTTTTCACGTTCACGAATGTTATTTGTTAAAACAGATTACTTAGAAACGAGTATTCCAATTTTTTACAGGAAAAATTAGATGCATGAGGGTTATTTGGTAAGATTATTTCCAGAGTTAAATAAATATATTATTTTAATACAGCATTTTTTTTTTATTAAAACACATGAAATGTTTCGATTATTTTTCCGGAAAAACTGCTGACAGCTAAGTTGGCAGTTGTTAAGTAATTTTTCCAATTAAAATTTATACTTGACATGCCAAATCTTGATAGCGATTGGTCAAAATTAATACCACTTATGTTGAATAGTTTCTAATAGTTCCACCTATCAATACCTTATAACTTCTAAAGAATGTAGCTCTCCATCACACGACACCAAGGCAGGTAACAATCGAAGAGGCACCAATCTCTTACCATGCTCTATCAATGTTTTCACCATATGTTTAGGAACCTCTTGCACTAGGATCGGAGCGAATTGATAATACAATTCCAGATTATTTTGGCTTTTAAGCACCTCCAAAGCATCGTGGAAGTTATTTTTAAATAGGTGTTGACGGATAAGCTGCAAATATTAGTGAAATAACGTGAAATACAGTGCGTGTCTTAAGTCAGGACACCCTCTCCGTAACTTTTGAATTGTTAAATATTTTTGACGTGATAACGTCTTATAATTCGATGGAGCCGGCTGCACGCACAAAAAACATGGCTTATGCGGCAATGCATTTAAAGCTTGAAGTGCAAGCGAGAGCGCGGAAGAGGCACAATCGGCCTCCGCGTTCGGCAGCGTTCGACATCTGTTTCTCTACTACTTTGAGCGGTCGCGCCTGCTATACAATAATACATTTACATGTTTTCGTCAAGTAGGAAGTGCAGTGAAAAGTGCATGTGGTGTAAATTGTTTAATTTTCTTTTGAAAAATGCAACCATTCCATCAGTATTTTCTTATGACGTTGTCACGTTCAACTATCGTCAGTATACCGACTTTGAACTTTAGTAGGACAAAAACTAAACTAAACTGTAGGCAAAAATGACAGATATAAATGTCAAACAGAGAGATGGGCGCCCTTTAAAAAAAATGGAAAGAAGGTATTGTGGTATAAGATTTTAAAGCTTCTCACTCTATGACCCCAGAATGAAAACTCGATATCTTTACCTACTACTTAATGTAGTATTTTTTAAGGCTTTGTAAATTGGTGATATTGGTAATAATATACCGGGTATATTGGTTTAATGACGCACCCTGTATATTATTTCATCATTAAAAATATATTTAAAAGACCTTTAAAAAAGTACCACATTATTAAAGAATATGTCACTATTTCTATTTTTTTAATAAAATATTTTGCATTGAAAATACCTGTTCGAAATCCTTGTTCACTATTGTTAACTTAATTAGATTACTTTTGTCTCCATGACTTTGCATCAATTCGTATATTGTAGCTTTATTATTTTTTATACAATCTGCCACCTAAAAGTAATTTAAAAATATTACATGTGCGGAAAAGAACATATCAGAATATATACACAAAATTTATATAAGAATAAGTCAAAGCGAAACCTTAAAATGCCTTAATAAATCAACCAGACGGATGCGCTGTTTTACAGGTTCCGAGAAATGTATGTAATGAAGTGATTTCATATATCTTCATCTATTGTATTTTAAAAAGCATACATGTAAAAATTACCTCCTGCAAAGTCATAAACGTCTCAAATTCTTTCTGAATTTCATCGTACGCTGCTGATTTTTCCATACCCTGTAACCGTTTTTCTTCCAGTTTCGTCAAATATAATTCCACTACCCAGAGTACAATCATAGTTATCTGAGTCTTGTCTTGAGGTTTAAGAGTACCTAAAAGTGTACAGCGTAGTGCAAAATATTCGTATTATGTGATTTTACTTAAAATAAAAAAAAAAATAAAAAAGCAACTTAGTAAAATCATATACATCAAATATTTTGCATATGCTGTATAAAGGCAAATCTTGTGACTAGGTCTATACAAAAGATGTAAAGGAATTGGCAATTTTTACACGATTTCTTAAATATGTAAAATAATCTTTGATAGATGGTGTCGATTTTAATGAGATGCCTTCTTCTTTGAACGAAAACTCCAAAGTTGTTTAGTGTCAAATAAACCAGTGTCATTATCAAACATTTCAGGCTAAAATTTACTAGACGTCTTCTGTTATTTCCTCGGATCGATCTGAGGAGAGCGAGGAAATATTTATCGTTCGTTTATTACATCTAGACGCATCCGATTGTCCTCGATTTGATCGAAGCATTTTGATGGAGGAGACAGATTAATCTTCCTTTGAGGTTAAGTTAGTTCTTTTATTTTGTTTTTGTGATACAAATTTCAACTGATTTGCACAGTTCTTACACTTTCCCGAATAAGATGTGCTTGCAAGAAGTAGAAATCTTTGACCCTGAAAAACAAGTTTTTCTTGCAAAAACTGTTTAAATTTAATTTATTTATTTACGGGCAAAACCCATTTACAAATTAACAAGGTATAATATTAATATAATTAAGTAATAGTTAAAAATTGCACTAAAAATTAATAATCTAATGTTATCACATCACACATACCACAGTTCAAGTCATATCACTCTTTTTTATAATTTAAGGAGGAACTAAAATAAGTCTTTGTCTACCCTATTATCATTCATAAGAATTCTTGTGATTGGAGAAAACCTACCATAGTGGCTTCTATGAAAATCTACAGCAAAAAGAGACTGTTCTCCTGTGTTCCTTAACAGAACACAAAAATTAATTTTACTTAAAATGTTTTGGCAAAGAAAAAAATATATCACCTTTCCGCCAGGGAGTCCAATCATAGTCTATGTTTCTCTCTATGCGAACATCATAGGATTCTTGCGGATTTCGATACTAGTTAATAGTAATAGTAGCATAGGAAATAGTTTTGTTTTGCCTTTGCATTATGACGAATACAATCTGAATATACTTATTTGGATTTTTTTTACTTTTAAAGTAGTTAAGACTTTTTAAAACAATCTAACCAAAAACTAACTAAACGAACAACTGTAAGTGCTTTGGTAATCGGCACTGATAATGAGCAAACAATAAATACCAGCAAAGTAAAAAAACGAGGTTATGTATTTTTATCTAGATATTTTATTTGCGTTTGTGTGTGTCCATTCTTTCCGCGGTCTTCGAGTAGTGCGGTACGTTTACGTAGAGGTCTACATAGACTTCCCGGGTAGGCGATTGAGGGCGTCGTACGAGCGTAGTTGTACCCTTGGGAATCGAGAAAAGATTCACGCTAAATTGGGGCTTCTTTCTTCTGGGGCTAAGCGCTGTGAGTGAAGATTCCTAAAGCCTGAGATTCTTTCGTTTTGGTATTGAACACATGGTGTTCGCTTGCGGAAAAACGTCAGTAGTGAAAGTGACGGTTATGCGCGATACCAGTAGCAGCCGTTGGCTTGACAGTCACAATTTATGCATGTTCAGAAGTTTATCGCTGTTATTGATTTAAATATTTGAATATTTTAAACCGGAATTTCTGGGAGCGAAAAGCTCGACAATCCAGATTTTCCCACCACTTTGAGCTGGCAATTGCCTTGCAGCAACGCCATAAACAAAGCAGTATCCAGTATTTGCGTTTGTTAATTGGCGATCGCTTCGTCTCATCTGCAATGACGTCAACAAAATTTCCTCGCATCTGAGAGGCAATTGCAGAACGCGCCTACTCCTGAAGTATTTAATAATGACCCCAGTCAAAATTAACATTATTTGTTTTCGTTCAAATCAACTATAACTAACCACAAAATTATCGCCAACGTAACTTTTATAACTTCCTTAAAACAACTCTTTTTTCTTAACTAGATGTAATGCAAAAACACGTCAAATATCTGCAAGGAACCTATCCGAAAGTTGGGTAGTGTTAAATAAACCAGTGTGATTATCAAACACTACAGGTCCTAATTCACTCTTGCAATGTTTAATAATCACCCAGGTCGAATTTAACATAATGTTTTTCTGGAGTTAAATATAAGACCTCGCATCAACACACCTTTAACACTATTTTAATAATAATAATAAATGTCTTTTATTGGGTGACAAGGTTACAATCAGTACAAATAGTTGAAAAGACTTACAAAATTATTATTTAAAAAATTAACCTCATCACAGCCTACCATATTAGGGCGATACTTTGCCAATAAATTATGTATCATTATCTTCATATAGAGTTTTATTGTACTTTAACTTTGCTAAGTATTTCAAACATTAATCTTTTAGCAGTATCTCACATCTTCGTGAGCCAAGTATGTACAGCAGTTTCTTTTACACAAATTTTTATTTACTAAATCTATTATGCATAGTCCAAAGAATCTTGTTAGTAGTTCAAAAACTAGCAATTTTTGAGCAATTTAAAGATGATTTCATCTTCTTCTAACGTGGTTCAGTGTTAAATAAACCAGTGTGATTATCAAACACTGAAGGACATAATTCACGCTTGAAATGTTTAATAATCACCCTGATCAAATTCAGCACAAGATATTTTGTTTAAATAAAATTAGATTAGTTACTAAAACCAACACAATTTTTACTTCATATAGAGTATCACTAGGGCGTAACCTCGTTAGGTATTCCAAACAACAACCTGTTAGCAGCATCTCACAATGGCACCTCACAAGTATTGCATCTTTTTTCTACAAACTGTCATATACTAAGTCAAGCTTGCTTAGGTGCTTTCCAAGTTTAAAGTATAAAGTGCTCGGACCCACCACTATCTCATATGCTTTCTCTTGCTGTGCAATTTAAAGTTTTTTTTTTGGAATTCTAATGTTGATTGGTCTTAAATACACCAGTGTGATTATAAAACATTGAAGAATGTAATTCACTTGAAATGTTTAATAACCACCCTGGTCAATTTTAACTTACATATCTATAGTTTTTTTATACTTTTTAAGTCATTTTGTACGTCTTCTGAGGTCATTTCTCGTTTAAGTATTATTTGTTGTTTTCTCTGAATCATTTGCTTATTCTGATTACTATTTCGTGTCTTTGTTGTACAATTTTCTTCTTTGCATACTTTTGATTTGCAATTAGGAACATAATTTATTTTTTCTGGAATGACATTTCTTAAGTTGGATAATGTTAAATAAACCAGTGTGATTATCAAACATTTCAGGCTATAATTTACTCTTGAAGTGTTTAATAACCACCCAGGTCGAATTTAACATAATATCTTTTTGGCCTAAATCATATTAGTTCTACAGTTTGAATACAAGACTGAATGAAAGATATTTCTTGGCCTTTCATAGTTTTTGAAGCACGACGTTTCAACTGGTCTGTATGTCCATACGTATTCAGGTAAATATAAAACTGCCTTCTGATATAAATATACGATGGATATTTAAACAAAATCAGTGTGATTATCAAACAGTGCAGGAAATATTTGCTCTGGACCGTTTCATAAGCACACTGATCGTATTCAAAAACAAAATCTAAATAAAATCATCAGTTACTTTAGGAAGGACAAGTGCCCTAAACCACTCAGAACAAAACCTCTTCTGAGTTCTGACTTGAAGAAAGCACGGCCTGTTCAAATGTTATATTATCAAAATTTCGGTTGCAATTTTTTAAATGAGGCCAGTGCAGGGTAGGCCTTTTGACCTGATATTCCTATACTATACTTTGACCACTATAAATTAATAATAATATAATAACTAATATTGTGGTAACTGGGGTTTCTGATTTTTTAAACCAATGAAATACATTTTTTGTTCAGATGTTTTTCTCAATTTGTAGTGAACAGAGTATAGGTCAATTAGTAGGCCCTAGGTGCCGAGATATACATAAAATTTAAGCGATCAACCAATTATAACCAAATCAAATCTGTATTTATCGCTGCGTTTAGGCGGTTTAGGTTAACCGTGGTGTTGACGTTTAGCTTATAATTTACGTCAAAGTTGTCACCAAGTTCTGTCATTTAAAACCACTTATTACCGCGGTTACAATTTCGGTTGATCGCAAAATTTTGATGATAGATTATCATTAAAATATTATGTAGTTATTTTTTAAATTTAGTATATAAAACACCGTTCTTGATACTGCCTGTGTGATAAAAATAAATCGTAAAGTCCAAACGTGTAATTTAAGTGGTTCTTTATCATTTATCATCAAACAGAGAAATGCTTTTATTTTTTTATGCAAAAACTATACATCAGACGAAAGAAAACCAGGTCATCAAATTTGATGAAAAGTGAATAGAGAAATTATATAAAAAACAAATTTGAGAAAAAAAGTGGTAAACCAGGTTAAACTTTACTGGAAGAAGGAAAACAATATAGTGCCCCAGAATACGCCTCAACGCATAGTAAATTGTATCACAGTTATTATATTAAAGATTTTTTTAACTTTACCACCAATTATCTCATTCTAAATCCCTCTGCATAATATTTTTTCCTACCTACATGCGAAAAAAGTTCACTTTTTCACACGCATTTTAGTTCTGAAAGTGTCAATTTTCCATACTAGTGCGGAGTACTTTTCGCCAATGCTTTTTCCGCACTAGTGCGGAAAAGTACAAAAATTTTAAACCAAATATTAGTGAGTCGCAATGAAGGATTTTCATGCACTTCATATTTAAAAAAATTGCTTTGGTATGGTAGGATATTAGGTAGCATTGTGTAAAGTAAAAAAAAAATAAAAATTTTAGTTTTTATGTTTTTCTTACCCTTGTAGAAAAATAGCGTTCCTAACACGTGCCGAAAGTGCCTTTTCCGCACTTGACTGTCAACAGTCGCGTGCGAAAAAGTGGCACTTTTAGCAGTAGTTAGGAAATATACTATTTGAATATAAATTCGTCTCCTAAAGAATTATATTGATAATTATAGCAATATTGATTTTTTTTTTTATTTTAACTAGTTTTAGTTAGTATAAAAGTTAATTTTCATTAATGTTGTCTTTTTTACAAATTTGTATTGTGATTTTGTATTTTTTTGTATTGTGTACCATTTGGAGTTTTATACTCTGTAGTGTATGTTTGAATAAATAAATAAATAATTTTACTTACTTAACTTATTCCTCAAAAATATTTTCAGCGAATCAGGTTGATCCACTTGTATAAATTTGAGGCAAATCTCTTCAAAGGAAGATTGCGTTTCTGCGTATCTCTGCGCGCTCAAATCATACTCCTTCTTCTCGAAAAGCATATCAGCCTCTTTTATCAGTACCTACAACAAAAACACCTTGCTGCACTTAAGGTCGACGTTTTGTAATTAATTGCAAGAGGCATCTTTAAGTATTTAATTTATTAACACGACTTCCTTACTTGATTGTAGCACGCCTCGTTGCCTCTGGAATATTTTTTGGCCAAATCGAATTGGTTATTCACACAGAATATCTGCCAGATATTCCTTTCTTCTCTGTGGACTTTGAACTTGAACATGGCGTTTTCCGTAATGGCCCATATTTCACCTAAAAGTAAATTTCATGTATATTTAGGGGTTGTTAATTAACTTTATAATTATTTATATTTTAAAAATGTTTAAAATTACAGTTTTTCCCAATAAATAATAGTTTAAAAATAATTTTTATTACAAAGAGTTTGTATTACAGTAATAAAAGGTCAAACAATGAATCATAATTATATACCTCAAATAAGAATTATAATAAAATTTAAGATAATAACAGAATAATTCACTTCAGAATAAAAGCGTGGGGTGCTTAATATATTAAATGTTATAATTATTTCATTTGTAAATATTTATGAGGGAAATGTTATGAAAAAATAGTAAAATGCACCCCACGCTTTTTACTCTGAAGTGAATTATTCTGTTATTATCTTAAATTTTATTATACAGGGTGTTATGGAAATACTTTAATATATTGAAATGGGTGACTCCTGGGACAGTGTAGAGACACACTGAGTACTTTTTTGTTTAATTCAAACTTTTTTACAATTTGTAAAAATACCTTCTTTTCACCTATCTGCTACGTCCCTGGTTAAGTAAACACTATAAACACAGACAGTAGACCTATTTGTTTGCGATGTTGCCAAACGTCCTATTTTATACCCAATAAACGATATAAATACATAATAGAATAAAAAGGTAAAATGTTATTATATTCTATTTTTTTATAAATTTACTTTAAAAAATTATTAAAAGCCTTATATCAAAATAAATTGTAACAAAAAATATTTAAATAAAGGTCGATTTACCTTCAATACGGAATATGTTCTAAATTTTGATTCCAAACATGCATTTATTTTCCGCTGCATACTGTTTCTCACACGCGCAAAAATGTTTTCATTGTTTCTTATTTGCTGAGCCGCTAGTTCCACACGATTTCGCAACTGTTCTAAACTGTTAATGGGTTCACTATAAACAAACTCTTTCATAGTTCCCCGGCTTGCCGAGCATTTTGCCTAGCTTCCCCATAACACAAAACCATGTCAGTCAACTCGATTGAATTTCGTTGCATTTTACGTAAATTAAAACAAAATGCAAAACTTAATAAACGCACAATTTGGTAAATTCTTCGCAATATTATTTAAAACGCAAACCAGGGCAAGCGAATTTCGTCTTTCTGTAACCTTGCATAACATAAGGAAGCCTTCTTATTGGTCAGTTAAATCATGCGGGCTTCCTTGACAACAACAACGCGAATTTGCGATGTTCAGCTGTACAATTGTACTACATCTAGTACATTTAGTATAATTAGTTTTTTTTATGTTTATGGCAGTCCATGTTAGTAGCACAAAAGCTAAGTACTAAGTACCGTGGGTGCCAGATTTTTAGATGTTAAACCCATTTAACGACTGAATAATGTTATCCAGAGGGCACCACCATTTTATCGTAGATTTCAAAGCACACAATAGAGGACAATAATATACCGGCATAAAAAAAAGTTAACCAATTTTTATTATCTACTTATGAGCGGCGTAGGCGTTACATTAAATAATAACCTTAAATAACATTTAGAGCTACAACAGCTTTTAGAAGGCTAGGATTTTTTTCTTGGCTGGAAAGTACTTTTTATTTTCACGAATACACTCTTTACACTTTCACCATAAACTTCCCTTCTCTTCCGTACCAATGAGATGTACAGTAATATAGCAACACAAAGTAATTGTTTCATGCATTTTGTAACCGTACATCTGAAGAAGCCCCAAAATGTCCACTTCTGGCTCCTTTATCCCTAAGGTATGTTAAATATGCCGTCTACTTTTTATACCCACGGTAATAAGTTCCTAGACATCAAGCTTTTATGAATTATCAAAAGAAAAAACAAACCCTGCATTTTGTAGTAAAAATTTTGATTAAAAACCTAATTAAATTGAAAGCACCTAGTTTAACCAAAAGAATCTCGCTGTAAGTATCATTTTATCGCCCATAACCAGAACAACATGAGACAAAGAAAACGGTTTAAAAAGAATTGAACTTACAAGTTTCAGTAAATTGATAAACCCAGTTACGTGCAAACTGCAAAAATGTTAGAATAAATTGCAATAAATTTCTTGCAAAAAACATCTAACCTGTAAAAACACCTGTGTTTGTGGCGCTGATCACGGATCTGAAAAATTTTTAGTCGGATACATTTGTTTCCGAGATATCCATCATTAAAGTTGGCATTTGAACTAACCTCATTTTCACTTTATTCCCCCTTCTTTTGGCATACAATTCTTGATTTTAAGTTAAAGTGGTACACAATATTTGATTTTTACCTTTTAAAACCTCATTCTTCTACGTATTTTACACTTTTTTGAATTAAATTGCATAGCTTCGCTTTCAATCGTTTTTAATCGTAGCAGAATATGGTGGAGGCGGTGGAGCAGTGAATGCACGGTTGCAACGTTTTTAAAGGGACCCTTCCCAATTTATTTGATAAAAGGTGTAAAAAACATAGAAACACGGGGTTTTAAAAGGTGAAAATCAATATTGTGGCCCACTTTAGCTTTAAATCAAGAATTGTGTGCAAAAAGAGGGGTGAATAATGGTGAAAATAAGGTTAGTTTAAATGCCAACTTTGATGATGATTATCTCTGAAACCAAACATTTCCGACTAAAATTTCGTTCAGATTCGTGATCAGCGCCCCAAAAACCCAACATACCAAATTTTGTTAAAATCGGAGTTGCGGACACTTTCTGTACAATTACCGTAGTTTTTTGTACATTTGTCTCATAGGGAATAATCTTTTGTACTCTTTTCTCGTGTGAACCAAGATCGTTTGACTAGGTAAGGTTGCCTCGTAAGTCTTGCAACATGGCGGACCATACGTCACATATGTATTTTGCTCATTATTTAATGAAGTTTTTAACAGTGTAGTTTGTGTTTTTTGTCAATATTAAAGAAATACTTTTAAATACTGTTAATTCCAGTTGTTACCGTAACTTCTTTATTTCCTATTAATAAATTATTTAACAATGATTATTCTTTGTTTGCTATATTGGCGCCAAGGAACCAGCAGTGCGGTACATATGTGACGTAATGAGGCAACCTTACCTAGTCAAACGATCTTGTGTAAACCACCTGTCGTCTGTCAACTCTTAATTTTGATGAAAGAAAAGCGAAATGTAACAAAAACTTTATTTAAAAACGCAGTAAAATTTGTTTTAATAGTGTTTTGCAATAAAAATACCGTTTTGTGTATTTTAATTCAATTCTTTGTGCGCATACGTGTCGCGTCGCAGTGTTTAAAAAGTTTGTAAAGTAATTAACCACCTAAAAAGTGTACTTGATTTGTGGAAAAGTAATCTTTACATTCATTATACGCTCAAACAACCTAGTAGCGTAATAAAGGATAATTTGTGTAATCATGTAAGTTTTTCGTTTGATCGAATTGAAACAGCAAAACCCATAGATAAACTGGTAAAGAACAAAATAAATTTGGCAACTTTTCTCAAGCTTGTTGACTTAACCACGTGTTATAACTGCTTTCAGCTGTTTTTGACAGCGACAGAAGGTAAACACGTGTATTTAAAGGGATTTAAAGAGCTGGTCAGTAGCGGGTTTGCTTTTTAATCGTAAAATTTTGGGGTTCATTATCACTGTTATTTATGGTGGTCCGCCATTTTTAATAATTTTTATTCAATTTATTTTTACACAAGGATTTTGGGGTTTAAATATATTAAAGTATTTCCATAACACCCTGTATTTCTATTTTAAGGTATATAATTATGATACATTGTTTGACCTTTTATTACTGTAATACAAACTCTTTGTAATGAAAAATTATTTTCTAATTTTTAGTTCAGTTGCATATAAAAGCGTGTTTTTTAGTTTTTTTAAACTATTATTTATTTTTCATTTTTTTAGTTCGATAGATCAATTAGTTTTCTGCGGACATGTGATATTGAAATGTTTCACGAACTATTTCGTAATCTAATCATTTCATTTAAAGCTTAACTGTTGCATGGGGTTTCAGAACGCAACTACTCCGAACAAGTTTCTGTCAGCCTTATGCTGAGAGTACGTCCGAAACTGCACGCATGCGCAGATCGCGCACTAGCTCTTTTCTGTTACTCTCCTACAGAAAATCTATAAAGGAATTTATTTATCTTGGCGATCCTAATCAGGATAACGGGATACTGTTTGCAGATTATTGCATTGTCATGGGTCCTTGATATGTGTGCAAAGTTTCAAAGAAATCGAATCGCTGGAAGTTGGTGAAAATTAAGCTTAAAGATTCCGTTACATACATACAACCCAAACTAATAAAAGCGTGTTAAAAATAAATGCAATATGGCGAAAAAACCAAAATAAAAATTGAACTTTGACAACTTGTAACTTGAAAACCAATGACCTTTAAAAAAATTTATATGAAGCTCTACCTTTATTTTGTCA
Organism: Listronotus bonariensis; assembly: GCA_014170235.1. Taxonomy (NCBI): domain Eukaryota; kingdom Metazoa; phylum Arthropoda; class Insecta; order Coleoptera; family Curculionidae; genus Listronotus; species Listronotus bonariensis. Next base: position 43,558 of record JACEGR010005639.1, read on the forward strand.
ATTAGAATCACTACCTTAAGTTTCGTGATCGATTTTTGAATCACCCTGTAGAAGCGCTTAATAGCCTTTACCTGTTCTGGTATCCTTACAAACACTGACCAACTTGCCAAAAGCTTCATTGTATTGATCCTCATACACCACCTCTTCGTTCAGGAGACACATGCCCTTAATGCTGTCCGAATAAGCGAGCAATATATGGAACTGTGTCATTGCAATCGTTATGGGATATTTGGGTGACACTGAATAATCTTCATAGAGAGGTTTTGGGTATTCCAGTAGCTTTGTATTATTTTTTATGGCCTCAATACTACTATCTTTTAATGGATCAATCTGTGAATATATATGGAAGTAACAGTTTTAATATTTATAATACATGGTGCGTATTTTCTAAACCGCGGCAAATATAAAAAAAAAATACCGTTTCTATAAAACCCGTGGGGAATACTGACGTATTTTTCGAAACACCTCTATCAATCCCTTAAGCTGCACCCCAGTTACTTTAAAATCTTAAATGGCAACACCCCTTATGCGAGGCGCGCTTGTGGCTGCTCCGGTTGTATTGGCAGCGTCGATCTCCGGAGTTAAGCAGTGAAGTGCGCGCCCATAACTTGGATGGGTGACCGGCATTGTGGGTTTTGGGCAACGGCACGCGGTGTTCTGCTCTGGGTGACGAACGGACCGAGCAACAACCATCCAAGTTATGGAATGAATGGTGTGTGAATGGGAAGGAGTAGGGGTCAAGGTACAATAAGCCTTCAGGCTGCAGTGCACCACCTAGGGGGCGGTCGTCGGGCCTGGGTGGGATGACCCCGAAAGGGCGAAAAAAAAACCCTTATGCGGCATCTCTTTGGAAAGCTTATGAAAAATGCTTTTCGTTGGTCATAAAAATTTGCGGTAAAATCAATTAAATTTCAGAAAAATCATACTTTACTATTCTTGAAGAGTACCAGAAAAGTCCAATTAAATTAAAATAAAATTAATTAAAGATTAATAATGAATTAAAATTTTACTCTGTACCTATAAGAAGTTTTGGTTAGGTATCTTATCGAATTTTTGACGAAAAAAAAAGTAATAGCAACTGGTCTTTGTGCGCTTGTGCAACAGAACTAACCAGAACTTATTATGGGGGCAGGTTAGCTCTACAGGAAGTATGGTAATAGTTCGATATAGCGGTTTTCGCTATTATAAGAGATTTTCGAAAAATTCTTTTTCAGGGCGTTTCTATAGGTCGATTATGACACAAATCTGTGTGCGCGTTTTCCAAAATCCATTTCTATAATTTATTATTAATAAAAACATATTACAGGAAGGTGGAGTAAACAAGGGTGCTGGGTGGGGACAAAACATTATAAATCCAACCTCAAACACAAGAAAACATTAATATACTGCACTCGGGGCACATGAAAAATGTAAATTAATTTTGAAAAGTATTAAATTTTTCGAAAAACTATCCCACACATATGAGATATCTCGTCCGCCATTAATTAAAGAAGGAAAATTTATTTTGGTCACCTGATAACATGAAGTTCGACATTACGAAAATGACGGTCTTGATAGAAGCAGCGTTGCCAAACTTCTTATGAAGAATTAACACCAAGCCTATTTCGGGGATTATCCACCATTTCCATGTGAAACAATGGTATTTTTTGTAGAAATGCCTCTTTCTTTATGTTTAGGTATTTTCCTTTTTTCTCTAGAAATTATAATAGAAAGAAGGAATAACTTAATTTTTCGTACGAATTTTGTCCTGTATCTTCCTTTTTTTAAGCTATTCACACTTTCTCACTTTATTTGGCAACATCGCAAGACATTTACAGTGCTATTGCAAACTCTTCTTTTTTATGCAGTGACAGTCATGGCGGGATTGTTGTACTATTATTTATTTTTATTTTTTTAAACAATTTTTTGGACATTTTTGTAAACAGAAAGTGCGGTGTGTACTGTGAAATACTGTTTTTGGGCGTTTAATGTAGGATTTCTACTGTTTCGTCTCCACCCAGCACCCTGTTCACTCCACCGTCCCGTAATATGTTTTTATTAATAATAAATTATAGAAATGGATTTTGGAAAACGCGCACACAGATTTGTGTCATAATCGACCTATAGAAACGCCCTGAAATTAATAATTATTTTTAATTAATTTTATATTAATTTAATTGGACATTTTCTGGTACCCTTTATGAATAATGAAGTATGATTTTTCTAAAATCTTAGGGTAATATTTCATTTTACTCCAACTTTTTATGACCAACGAAAAACATTTTTCATAAGCTTTCCAGAGAGATGCCACAAAAGGGGGTTGCCATTTAGGATTTTAAAGTGACTGGGGGTGCAGCTTAAGGGGTTGATAGAGGTTCGTCGAAAAATACATCATTTATATTCCCCGGGTATTTTTTATTTTCTGATATTTGCCATGGTTTAGAATATACATATAGCCTTTGTAAGTTTTAAAAAACACACCCTGTATAATTATTGATATAGTTTGGGTGTAAAAAGTTTAATTTGATGTTAAATATTTAAATTGAAACGTAAATCCAAAAAAGTCTTCAAGCTGACAGACTTACCTGACCATAATGAACACCTTTCTCTGTAATCCAAGCAAAAGTGTTTGGAGTCATCAAATTTTCTGACCAAAATTGAAGTCTGGAATAACCCAATCTGCTTTCGCATGCTGCAAACGACAAAACATATAGATATCATTAAAATTTACCCCAAGTGTTAAAAATGCGCCATTGTGTAAAAAAAACTGGGATAACAAAATCTAGTTTTATCTCCTGGTCTATTGGATAATTATGTTTTAACCCATAAGCGCCGGAATTATTTTTTTTCTTAAAACAATATTTCCACTTACATAGTAATGTAAAATATCTTTTAAATAAAATTCTTAAAAAGGAAGATGATTTGAGCTGGTAAAAAATCTAATTTTTAGTTTTTTATAAATAATTTTGTTAGTAACAGGTGTATTGTAACAATATTCGGCTATAGAGGGTTTTGGGAGGTGAGAAATAAGAATCTGCTCATCAATTTTATTGTTAATTCTAGAGGGCGCTACCTGCGGCATTTTGCACAAATTAAAAATGAAATTACCTTTGCAAGCCAACTATGTAACTTTTAGATAAACATTGATTTATACAGCCGTTTTTGAAACATCTGGATTTAAAAAAAAAACACTTTCTGTATGGCTAGATCTAAGCTATACAGTGTTTAACAATTGGAGGCTAATCTTTAAGAGTGTTAATTCTTAGAGGATTTTCAAGGTTAGTTTATATTTATAAGGTTGCGACATATCCTCAACTTTTAGGCGGTTCGAGGTCGGGGACGCAAGGAAGGGCAATCCACGGAGAAAAGTTGACAAGACTGAGTAAAATCAAAGCTAATGATCAATCCAGTGGCGTCTAGAATTTGCGAATTTAATTTTGCATTGTTTTGGAAGTGATATTTGTTGAAAGATGTAATTCCAAATGTTTTTATTTAAAGTAAAAGAATTTACAACCTAATAATAATTAAAAACTGTTGTGTAAACGGTTGTCTAATAATACAATAAACTGTATATCTCCGGCACTGAACAACATGGCCGAAAAATGGGAGATGTGACGTCATAACACGTCAAAGCAATATGGCCGAATGTCGCGACCTTATATAGACCGACTTTGGGTGATTTTGAAAAGAAAATTTTAAATAACCTCATTTCCTAAATGTCATAATTTTAGAGATACAAGGTGGTAAAAAAAAACAATTTTTAAAAACTTCACCATCCTCATGATTAGCCTCAGCAATTTGTGGTATCATGTTTTCCGCATCTTTCAGAGACACCCTGTATACCTCCAATATTAATCAATTAAAATATAAATAATTATCCAAAAGAGAACAACTAACTTACACATAAAAGTTTCCGTTTCAGGTATATTTAAATACTTATGAAAAATTTGTTGTAATAATGGTTTTTCATCATTCTCTACTCGTCCAGAAAAATAATATAGTTTTGTAGGAGTGGTGGCGAATATCACATATTTGTCCGTACCCACTATTTGATAATATTCCAATCCAGTTATTGGTGTGTTTGTATTTTTCCTACATCAAAAACCTGAAAGGACCAAACACATGAAATTATACAGACTCTCCACAGAGTTTACAAGAGGACAAATGGACCAAAAACTTTATTTTTCGAAAAAGTAATTCTTTATAACAATGTTTGCTTGTAAAAAAATGTGATTCACGAAGAGAAAATGTTCATTTTAAATACAGGGTTTGCAAAAACTTGAAAAACATAATTTATTTTTATTTTTAAGCAAAATTTCATTAAGAAAATTTGGCCCAAACGCCTTGATTATATTGGTTTTCAGCAAAAAATTGTGTTGTGTAGGAATTAGGACAAAGTAGCTGTTTGAAAAGCAAAAATTTTGAGAGTTGTTTACGTAATTTTATTATAAAAATTTAAAATAATTAATTTTTCATAACTCCATAATCAGTTTCATGAAACTTTTTGATACCCCTGTAACATTAATAAAGTCATTCAATATGCAATTCTAAATACATTTTTTGAATGATATTTTACCTAAAACTAAAAAATAAAAGTAATAAATCTTGGAGAAAAATCACGTTTTTATGTTTTTGCTCTATAAAAAATAAATATGATCTCTTCGTGAATCATATTTTGTTACAAGCAAAAATTTTTATAAACAATGCCTTTTTTCGAAAAATGAAATATTTCTTCCATTTGTCCTCTTGTAAACCCCATCCATGGACAGTCTGTAGATAGTGGTACACAGAAAAAAACGTTAGATTTTGTCTTAATGTTTTTACTACAACACATCAAATCATAAATCAAAAATAACATTAACAAATATTTCAAACAGATTCTTTTGAAACTCCATATTATTTCATAAATTATTTACATGTTATAAATAAAAAGCAGATAGTAAAATAGAGTAAAAGATTTTTTTGTCAGCTATTTTAAACTTACCAATCCTTCTATTTCTCTATTGCCATAAAGTGGCAGATAGTTTGGCAGCTTACAATAAAATAAGAAGATAAGAAATTGGACACAATAATTAAACAATATTAACAATATTATAAATGGATGGTGAGTTTTTGGAAGGTTACCTACCTGTCTCCAATACTGTTCCAAGCTAGACGAAAAAATTTGTCACCTTCAAGAACAATTTCAGTTTCAAAGATCAAACCTTTAGATGTGCCTATTAAAGAAAAAAACGATGAGTTTTCTAATTTTTTCATTTTGCTTAATAGCTTATACAGAGTGGATCCAGTTTAGAAAAGGACAAATGGACAATGGAATGGAATTTGATGAACAATATCTATTTTTCAAAAGATAATTTTTTTCCATTTACCCTTTTTTAAACTGGGCAGTCTGTATAAAACTTCTATAATAATTACCATTATTATTATTAAATAAGTTATTAGTTTTCATATTTACCAAGTAGAATTGGTCCAGTTGTGCTTTCAGATTCGTTTGAGTGATTCCAACCAACAGCTGTGAACTCATTGCCTCGAAACTAAAAAAATATAATATTACTTTAGTTCAAACATTTTTAACACCGATCTTCATAAAAAATGCAGACACTAAAGCGCTGAACATGCTGTGAATATCAGTAAATTCACATACCACTTGCTTGAAATAAATATTTTATTGGTTCCAAAAATAAAAGTTTATGCATACTTTAAATATCTTTATTTCATTGGTTTTTTTATAGCCAAATATGCTTAAACAGCAACTAAATTATTAAAAAATAATGAACTTTTAAATCAATTAATGCAAAATAAATATTCTTTATAATAACTATTACCATGTAATCACCTGACTTATAGAAATTACTAATAAAAATATACTATTTTAAAGATATTCTGCAATTATTTTTTTAACTTAAATTTTTATTTATACATCATATGTAATATTTTTAATTTTACTAATTTTAAGACATCTAAATATCTTTGTATGTATCAAAATGAATACACACAGTTATGTAAAAGTTATCTTGGGTATGACCTAGTAAACAATTCCATTCATGAATCTTATCTAATCTTTTTTTTATCAATATTTACAAAATCCCAAATTATTTTTGTTTTTCTTACTTTTGTGGTTGACTTTACTTTGTCGGATTTTCTAGCAAGATACATTAGTTCTGGACTTTCCACAGTCTTATTCTTTGGCGAAAATGTTAGAAGTAAATGATTACCAGTCGGATCCAGAAACAAATTGGTCAGTTTGTTCTGAGTATATTTTGTAAGAGAAATTTCTAAAACAAAAACAGGTGTTAGGTGTATTTTTTTAGAGATGTGTTCCCTTCAATTGATGACAATGTCAGTTTGTAAATAATTACCTAATCTCATGTTTCATATTTATTTATGGTAATAGTTCGATATAGCGGTTTTCGCTATTATAAGAGATTTTTAAAAATTCTTTTTCAGGGCGTTTCTATAGGTCGATTATGACAAAAATCTGTGTGCGCGTTTTATAAAAATCCATTTCTTTAATTTATTATTAATGAAAACATATTACGGGACGGTGGAGTGAACAGGGGTGCTGGGTGGGCACGAAACAGTAGAAATCGTACATTAAACGCCCAAAAACAGTATTTTACAGTACACACCGCACTTTCTGTTTACAAAAATGTCCAAAAAATTGTTTAAAAAAATAAAAATAAATAATAGTTCAACAATCCCGTCATGACTGTCACTGCATAAAAGAAGAGTTTGCAATAGAACTGTAAATGTCTTGCGATGTTGCCAAATAAAGTGAGAAAGTGTCAATAGCTTAAAAAAAGGAAGATACAGGACAAAATTCATATGAAAAATTAAGTTATTCCTTCTTTCTATTATAATTTGTAGAGAAAAACGGAAAATACCTAAACATAAAGAAGGAGGCATTTCACAAAAAATACCATTGTTTCTCATGGAAATGGTGGAAATAGGCTTGGTGTTAATTCTTCATAAGAAAATTTATGGTTTCGTCCGTTACTTTGTGACCGTACATTTTAAATTAATAAAATAAAACAAAATATACTTTGTTCATAGTCACTTTAATTGAATATTTAGCCGTGACAGCTGTTTCGTAGTACACGTTTGAAAATGTAGTTGTACTACGAAACAGCTGTCACGGCTAAATATTCAATTAAAGTGACTATGAACAAAGTATATTTTTGTTTTATTTTATTAATTCTTCATAAGAAGTTTGGCAACGCTGCTTCTATCAAGACTGTCATTTTCATAGTGACGAACTTCATGTTATCAGCTGACCAAAATGAATGCGCCTATTTTCCTTTAATTAATGGCGGACGAGATATCTCATATGTCTGAGATAGTTTTTCGAAAAATTTAATACTTTTCAAAATTAATTTACATTTTTCATGTGCCCCGAGTGCAGTGTATTAATGTTTTCTTGTGTTTGACGTTGGATTTATTTATTTATTTATTTATTTATTAAACGGATACACCATTTTTACATTTGTTTTCTACAATAAACTCTAAAATTATAACAATAATAAAAATTTGACATGAGTGCTTAACAACTAGCTTTAACATTCCAGAATCAGTCTTTTAGTTTGTTTCTAAATGAGTTGAGAGACAGACCAAAGAAGTCCAGGTTGGGAAACCCATTTACAGTCTTAACAATTCTATTCAAGGGCATGTTCTGAGCATGTAGGGTGTTATAATGCTTACTAGACAACAGTGGTGGCATTCTTAAACTTCTAGGGGTACATAAAAATCAATGTTACCCAATATACTAGGTGATGCTATAATGTTATTTATAACCTTATAAAAAATAAAAGTTCGAAATACTGTCTGCGGTCTTCAAGCCTAGTTAAACCGTGATATGACCTCACCTCTTCCAAACTCAACAGCAAACCTCTTTGCGCCATACGGTATCTTAGGTGTTTTAAGAATTTCACCTGTATCGATTCTAAACGTTTTTATGTATCTCGTAATAGGGGCTCCAAACTAAACAACAATACTCCAATGCAGAGCGTACATAACTAACAAACAACATTCTCAATCCACATAGATTATTAAAATCATTCGACATTCTTGTGACCATACCCAACATACGATTGCTTTTATTGATAATTGCTTCATAGTGATCCGTATAACGAAGTTCACTATCCAGCCACACACCCAGATCTATACTGTTTTGTCCCCACCCAGCACCCCTGTTCACTCCACCGTCCCGTAATGTTTTTATTAATAATAAATTATAGAAATGGATTCTGGAAAACGCGCACACAGATTTGTGTCATAATCGACCTATAGAAACGCCCTGAAAAGAATTTTTCAAAAATCTCTTATAATAGCAAAAACCGCTATATTGAACTATTACCTTTATTTATTAACTCACAACTTAAATTATGAATTATATTTTTTTACTAACAAACACTACATAAATGTACCTACCACTGCATTCTGAAGGATTTTGTAAATTCATTCTAAACAAAATATTATTGGCCATTGCCACTACCATATATTTGTTGGCTATAGCTACATGGGTGATTTTGTCTAAAGGTGTAAAATCTTTTTAGACTTTGTGAATATTGGCGTTTCTTCATCCAGCGCAACATTAATATACCGTAAGTTGGTCTAAAAAATTATACTGTTGTAGAAATTTATACTTTAATAAATTAAATGTTTTTTTTTCAATATTATTTTGTTTCTTGCTTTTTTTGGGCTTTTGACCCTATATAATTCCCTAAATCTTTATATTATCATTATCCAACACCCACAGTTTAAAATGCCACACATGTAAAGTGCACATGTTCTCACATAAATGGTCACAAATAAAGTACTATTTTTATATTCTGGTTTATGGTGGTTGTTTTGTTATCAACCAAAAGAAAATATACATTTTTTTACAGGTACAATTAAATTTATACGATGTGTATATAAACTATTAATAACACCTAGATATCTGAGACATCCGTATGTGTTATAGGAACATTATTCTATATAAATATTTCTTATAGTATTTGTGTTGATAATAAATTAAGCTAAACAATAAAAAAGGTAACAATAAAAATATACATGCAAAATATTCAAAAACAAGAAATTCAAAATTACAATTTGTACACACTAACCATTACAACAGTCTCTTTTAAAAAGACATGTGAGGTTGGACCGATTTAAAAATATTAAGACTCACAGGCATCACATGGTAAATTATCACAATGTTATATATATATCACAATAGTATCAAGATATTAAATATAAAAATAGGAACTTTAGATTAAGATTAACAATTAAAATTGCAGACAAAAATTTAAATTAATATACAGAATGTACACTCGAACAATCAGTCTCATTATCACAGGTTTTACAAACTAAAAAGGTGGAGAAAAATAGTTATAAAGTGCCAAACATATCGGCGAAAGCTGATTCATAGGCATTGAAGATAAACTCGGAACACTTTTTATTAAAAGCAGAACCTTTGCAGATCTTTGAACTTCTTATACTATGAGGAATTTTGTTATATATTTTAGGTCCAAAATATAATATGGATTTTAAGCTTAAAGTAGTTTTATTTATTGGAAGACTTAAATTTTTATATTCCCTATTCCTTGTACCCAAATTGTGTTTAATTAGAGGTTTGCTTTCAGATTTTATCATAAATTTGGCAACAGACAATATATAAAGGCACCTAATGTTTAAGATATTTTTTGAAAAAAGCATCTTTGATGGATATAATCTATTTTTTTGAAAATTATTTTTAAAATTGACTTTTGAATTATCTCAAGAGAATGTAATGCATTTTTATAAATTCCACCCCATACCAGAATTCCATAGGTGAGTACTGATTCAACCAGAGCCCTATACAATGACAACAATAGTTTTACCTCACACATCTCTCGAAGTACATGGAATTTATGTATTAAAAGTTTAATAGTTTGAGTGACTCTGGTAACATGTTCCTGCCATTTCAGATTCTGATCAACAATGATGCCAAGGTATCTGGTATGAGTAACCTCTCTAATACGGCACTGGTCTTCCTCATCTATATTGAGATAGTCATAGTTCGGTCTATTTTTTTTGTTATTGAAAATGAAATATAATTAGTTTTTTTAATATTTAGAGAAAGACCAAATGAATCGAACCACCTTTTGGCAAGTCTGACACCCCTCTCAGCCCGCTCCCTGACATCCTGCCAACTTTCAGCATTAAATGTGATAACTGTATCATCCGCATATGACAAAATGGTACCACCAGTCTCAACCTCAGTCAGTAACATATTAATGTATATTATAAATAATAGAGGACCCAGAACCGTCCCCTGAGGAACACCCATTTCTATAACCCTTTGATCACTTCTAGCACCATTTACCTTAACGCACTGCTGCCTATTAGTCAAATATGACCTAAAGACATCCAACACAGGACCCCTGACACCATATCTGGATAAGATGTCCAGTAGGGCATCATGGGGCACTGTGTCAAATGCCTTCGCCAAGTCAAGAAAAACAGCTATCGTTTTTTTATTATTGTTAAGGTTATTTGTGATTTCAGTGACCAACTCATACATCGCATTACTGGTACTAACACCCTCAATGAACCCAAATTGCTTATGTGACAGAATGTTATGAGTATTCAGAAAATTTGTAAGCCTGGCTTTTAAAGCTTTTTCAAAGATTTTCCCAAAATTACTTATTAAGCTAATAGGCCGATAGTTGGTAATTTCATTCCTGTTTCCTGACTTAAAAATGGGTGTGACCACAGAAGTTTTAAAATGAGATGGTACAACACCGGTCTTAAATATAAGATTATAAATATAAACAAGAGGTTTTAGCAAATATAAATGGGTAAATTTTATAACCTTGGAATCAATACCATCAACACCCGGAGCACCACCGTTTTTCAGTGAGCTGATGTGAGTCACAATCTCGCTCTCATTAACAGGGCTAAGAAACATAGAAGACAGGTTTTGAAATTTCATTCTTAAAGGAACATTAGGTTTTTTATTTTTTTAGCCATACTTTTCCCCACTTTAATAAAGAAATCGTTGCAATAGTTGGCCATGTCCATGTCCGAGTCAAAACAAGAACCATTGCTATCCAGTATGTTGACATTTACTTTGGCCTTTGAGCTATTCTCATCAGTGGCCTCTTTAATAAGCTGAAAGATCTTTTTACTATTATTTTTATTTTTTTCAAATTGTTGCTTATAGTATTTATTTTTTGTTGTATTTATTAGTTTTTTTAAAGTATTGCGATAGTTCTTGTATGCATGCTCCAATTCAGTATTAAAATTCTTTATTAGCTGCTTTTTTAATTTATCTCTATATTTTATAGAATTAATTAGACCCACAGTTATCCATGGCTTAATTTTTTTGACCCTGTCATTCTTTAAGATTTTAATTGAAGTTGAGTTACTAATATGTTTTTGATATATTTCCAAAAAGTTATTAAATGCCACATCAGAATTAACACTTTCAAAAACCATCTGCCAATCTTCAGATTTAAGTGAATTATTTAGTTTGGCAAAGTTAATATGTTTTACCACTTTGTTATCCCTTATTTGCGATGCAGAAACTGATCTATTAAAAATATTTAGCATTACAGGAAAATGGTCTGTAATTGGTGAGTGAATTATGAAGGACTGGTATTTTATTTGGTAAGATAATTTCCCAGTTAGTACCAGTACCTATCTAAAGTATCACAAAGCATCATCCATGCCACCCTAGCCAATAGACATTTTTAGATTTAATTTTACAGTCTAAATGAGGAGGACGTGAGGAATTTGTATACCGGGTTACAATAGTCACTACAACTCTTCAAATTTTAATAAAATGATGGTGTTTTTATGTATGTTAAGTCAAATCTCGATTTTAAAGTAACAGATTTTAAGCTTACTAACTCTAAATTAACTATTAGTAGACTTTCTATTCAGATCGGCAGCAATGCATATTGCATAAATGCTATGTACAGGCCTCCATCATCTGATGTAAATCAGGTTTTACTCGATCTTAGTATCTATTTTCAGGAACATCTGCAGAACCACACTGAAATTTTTGTAGGTGATATCAACATAAATCTGAGGGAGAACTCTAACATGTCCAATGAATATATGGCACTAATGGGTCAGTATGGCTTCTGCTCCTATATTAATGGTGATACAAGGGTTGCCTCTAGTTCTCAATCTTGCATAGACCATATTTTTCTCAGAGTTAAATTAAAACATAACCAAATAAAATACCAGTCCTTCATAATTCACTCACCAATTACAGACCATTTTCCTGTAATGCTAAATATTTTTAATAGATCAGTTTCTGCATCGCAAATAAGGGATAACAAAGTGGTAAAACATATTAACTTTGCCAAACTAAATAATTCACTAAAATCTGAAGATTGGCAGATGGTTTTTGAAAGTGTTAATTCTGATGTGGCATTTAGTAACTTTTTGGAAATATATCAAAAACATATTAGTAACTCAACTTCAATTAAAATCTTAAAGAATGACAGGGTCAAAAAATTAAGCCATGGATAACTGTGGGTCTAGTTAATTCTATAAAATATAGAGATAAATTAAAAAAGCAGCTAATAAAGAATTTTAATACTGAATTGGAGCATGCATACAAGAACTATCGCAATACTTTAAAAAAACTAATAAATACAACAAAAAATAAATACTATAAGCAACAATTTGAAAAAAATAAAAATAATAGTAAAAAGATCTTTCAGCTTATTAAAGAGGCCACTGATGAGAATAGCTCAAAGGCCAAAGTAAATGTCAACATACTGGATAGCAATGGTTCTTGTTTTGACTCGGACATTGACATGGCCAACTATTGCAACGATTTCTTTATTAAAGTGGGGAAAAGTATGGCTAAAAAAATAAAAAACCTAATGTTCCTTTAAGAATGAAATTTCAAAACCTGTCTTCTATGTTTCTTAGCCCTGTTAATGAGAGCGAGATTGTGACTCACATCAGCTCACTGAAAAACGGTGGTGCTCCGGGTGTTGATGGTATTGATTCCAAGGTTATAAAATTTACCCATTTATATTTGCTAAAACCTCTTGTTTATGTTTATAATCTTATATTTAAGACCGGTGTTGTACCATCTCATTTTAAAACTTCTGTGGTCACACCCATTTTTAAGTCAGGAAACAGGAATGAAATTACCAACTATCGGCCTATTAGCTTAATAAGTAATTTTGGGAAAATCTTTGAAAAAGCTTTAAAAGCCAGGCTTACAAATTTTCTGAATACTCATAACATTCTGTCACATAAGCAATTTGGGTTCATTGAGGGTGTTAGTACCAGTAATGCGATGTATGAGTTGGTCACTGAAATCACAAATAACCTTAACAATAATAAAAAAACGATAGCTGTTTTTCTTGACTTGGCGAAGGCATTTGACACAGTGCCCCATGATGCCCTACTAGACATCTTATCCAGATATGGTGTCAGGGGTCCTGTGTTGGATGTCTTTAAGTCATATTTGACTAATAGGCAGCAGTGCGTTAAGGTAAATGGTGCTAGAAGTGATCAAAGGGTTATAGAAATGGGTGTTCCTCAGGGGACGGTTCTGGGTCCTCTATTATTTATAATATACATTAATATGTTACTGACTGAGGTTGAGACTGGTGGTACCATTTTGTCATATGCGGATGATACAGTTATCACATTTAATGCTGAAAGTTGGCAGGATGTCAGGGAGCGGGCTGAGAGGGGTGTCAGACTTGCCAAAAGGTGGTTCGATTCATTTGGTCTTTCTCTAAATATTAAAAAACTAATTATATTTCATTTTCAATAACAAAAAAAATAGACCGAACTATGACTATCTCAATATAGATGAGGAAGACCAGTGCCGTATTAGAGAGGTTACTCATACCAGATACCTTGGCATCATTGTTGATCAGAATCTGAAATGGCAGGAACATGTTACCAGAGTCACTCAAACTATTAAACTTTTAATATATAAATTCCATGTACTTCGAGAGATGTGTGAGGTAAAACTATTGTTGTCATTGTATAGGGTTCTGGTTGAATCAGTACTCACCTATGGAATTCTGGTATGGGGTGGAAATTATAAAAATGCATTACATTCTCTTGAGATAATTCAAAAGTCAATTTTAAAAATAATTTTCAAAAAAATAGATTACTCTTATATTCATCAAAGATGCTTTTTTCAAAAAATATCTTAAACATTAGGTGCCTTTATATATTGTCTGTTGCCAAATTTATGATAAAATCTGAAAGCAAACCTCTAATTAAACACAATTTGGGTACAAGGAATAGGGAATATAAAAATTTAAGTCTTCCAATAAATAAAACTACTTTAAGCTTAAAATCCATATTATATTTTGGACCTAAAATATATAACAAAATTCCTCATAGTATAAGAAGTTCAAAGATCTGCAAAGGTTCTGCTTTTAATAAAAAGTGTTCCGAGTTTATCTTCAATGCCTATGAATCAGCTTTTGCCGATATGTTTAGCACTTTATAACTATTTTTCTCCACCTTTTTAGTTTGTAAAACCTGTGATAATGAGACTGATTGTTCGAGTGTACATTCTGTATATTAATTTAAATTTTTGTCTGCAATTTTAATTGTTAATCTTAATCTATAATTCCTATTTTTATATTTAATATATTGCTACTATTGTGTTATATATATAACATTGTGATAATTTACCATGTGATACCTGTGAGTCTTAATATTTTTAAATCGGTCCAACCTCACGTCTTTTAAAAAAGACTGTTGTAATGGTTAGTGTGTACAAATTGTAATTTTCAATTTCTTGTTTTTGAATATTTTGCATGTATATTTTTATTGTTACCTTTTTTATTGTTTAGCTTAATTTATTATCAACACAAATACTATAAGAAATATTTATATAGAATAATGTTCCTATAACACATACGGATGTCTCAGATATCTAGGTGTTATTAATAGTTTATATACACATCGTATAAATTTAATTGTACCTGTGCAATGTATATTGTGTTTTGTTAAATAAATAAATAAAATTTTGTAAATTTTGTAACTCTGTAAGTCACTGTAAATTAATCAGGCTTTTTGCTGTGAATTACTCTACCGGTTCAGTAAATAAGTTTTCTTTTGGTAAATAAAATGTGACCCCATAACATAACCAATAAAAAAAGGTGTATGCCTAAGCCTATTAGAAGTATGTATTCTTAGCAGTATTGTAAATAATAAGAGGGAAAAAGTGTATACTTACTATTTCAATATCCTGAAATCCTGAGAGTGATAAGTTTTTAAAATCTCACATCCGATACCACCGGCACCTACAACGAGAACTTTAGATTTGGGGATAAGTTCGCGAGCTCGAGGATCAATTGAATAAGGAACGGAATGAGCAAGGGTTGCCATTTAAATTTTTTACAAAGCACTAAAATATTATTTAAGAAATAAACGGTAAATATCTTTTTTAGAAAAAAATTGGCTTGCCTCCTTTTTGATTGAAGATTGTTGACAATTGATAAATGACAAGTGACAAGCAGTAAAAAACAGGGGTCTGTTCAGGAATAACACCCAAGGTGCAAGATCTTGGATGTAAAAGTGTGAAATCAACAAATCAACACGTTCGTAGGACTTCATCTTCAAATTTCAAATAATAAAGTTACAACATTTTTTTAATGTAAAAGTAGAAATGAAAAACCTAAAGGAACGACCCCATAAATTTTACACTACATTTTTTCTCTTTCTCATTCCCGGCGTTTTTCTACACTACTCGCGTACTAAAAATCGGCTTATTATTGATGCATTATAATTTATACTATAAAATACTACCGAAAACCCAAGGAATCAACCTAATAATAAACATTCAGAGTAATGTTAGCCACTTAACTTTTAAACGAATGTTATCATTTTCACTTTTATCCACTATTATTTTATTTATTGATCATGGCAAAGTCGATTGATGAGATTTAGCCAGAGGCAGAGCAAATGCCCCTCTATGATGAACCATATATTAACTTAGTATAGAAATGCTACGCAGCCTGGGCCATAAAATATTAAAAGAAGAAAACGGTTATATTATGACAATTTATTTTTAAATTTAAATCTTTTGAAAGCAAGCAAGCAAGCAAGCAGCATCTTTTAAAAGTTATCAGTGACTTTTATGGGTTTTTAACGTTTTATTTGTTTAGGATAGATTTTTCTTTAAAATAGTTCCTAAAGATATTTTTATGACATTTTATGTTATTAAAAATACTATGGAATTAAAAAAGACTGCATAAATGTATCTGTGAGAATAAGACCCGTATTAAATCAAGATAGTAATAGTTCTTCATGTTTACAAATAATCAGCAAAGAGCCCCCTGTAAGGACTGTTTAGAAAAAGTTAAATCCATTATTCTTTTATTTAATAGTAACAACTACTTTTTTAGGTTCTTTTAGTTCAGGAAAGATCCCAAACATATCATTTTGACAATATTTTTCCTGAATACGCCGACCAAAAAAAGTTATATAATGATGCCGTTAAACCCTTTGTTGATTATGTTAAACTGGGATATAAATGCACAGTGTTTGCTTATGGACAAACTGGAACAGGAAAAACCTATACAATGGGTTCAGGTTCATTGGTATAGTAAATATAATTTAAATATATTTTTTTATAATCAGAGGTTCTTATGTTTTTAGAAGGTTATTGATAAGAGTGAAACAGGGATTATACCTAGAGCTTTGGAGCAACTTTTGTGTGACGATTTTCTTAATAGTGACGAAGAAATTGAGATATTTATATCTTTTTCCGAAATCTATAATGAAAAAGTGTTCGATCTTCTTCAGACAGAAAAAAGGCTCCTCTTCCAGTGTCTGGTATGATCCTATGAACATTATTTTGACTCTTGTGTACTAAAATAATTTATTTTACCAGGTTTTGTTGTGCAAGGTCTTAGTATGAAAAGTATTAAAACAGTCCAAGAAGCCAAAGAATTATTGGAACTAGGTAATAAAAATAGGCACGTTGGGGAAACAAAACAGAATTTAAACAGTTCAAGATCACATGCTATATTTACAGTCTACTACACACGTAAAAATATGTAAGAATATTAAGAATTTGTATATTTATTTATTGTCATAATTTGTTTTTTAAATATTTTTATTATTAGCTTTAAAGAAAAATTTAAAGTATGCTAATGGAGGACAGAGGCATTTTCATAAAAAATTACTTTTTCACTGGAGTACTTTATTATTATTATTATTATTTTTTTTTTTTTGTTTTTTTTTCCAAGGAATGAATAATTAGCATTACTCCATTGCTTATTTAATTTTAAAAGATAAATTTTATGTTTTTAATTTGAAGTACATATTTATTTTAGTGATGAAGAACTTTCAGGTAAACTTAATTTAGTTGATTTAGCTGGATCAGAAAGTGTAAGAAAAACAGGGAGCAAAGGAAGTACCTTTCATGAAGGAATTAATATCAACAAAGGTTTACTTTCTATAGGGCAGGTTATATCCGCTTTATCCATGAAGTCCAGTTATATACCGTACAGACAATCTATGATAACAAGTATTTTACAAGGTAAACATAACAAAAAAGCTTAACCTGAATAAATTTATCTTAAATCATGTTTTTAGGATCCCTAAATGTAGATAATTACATATCACTTATAGCATGTGTAAGTGCTAATCCAGATGATCTTACTGAGACTCTCCAAACATTGGATTTTGCTCAAAGAGTAAAAAAGGTTCGTAATAGACCCGAAGTTAATCAAATTATTGCCAAATACAAAAAGAAAATCCTAGTGCATTTGGTTCTGTAAGGACACCAATGAAAAGACCCAACACTACACCATCAAAGTCTCATACAGCCAAGAAAATGGCATTTCCTTCATTAAGTTTAATAGATGAGAGTAGGCAGAGCCAGATTAGTAATACAGACAACTCAAAAAATCAATTTTCTATTAATATTTCATCTGTGAGCTCCACAATGAGCTCCAACAATGATATGACACAACAAACATTAAGGTATGGAAAATGCATGCTTTTTTATTTTAAAATTATAGTTTGGTAATTTTTTAAAAATATTGTGTGCAGAGGATTGTTTATTAAAGTGCATTCTTCAGACTAAAATGTTACAATTGGATACAATGATTTCGGCGAATACAATCTTTTGTTAAAGCATATTAATCACAAACTTACTTTTAGCTAGAATAATACTATTTTTTACTTTTAGTTCTAAAATATTTTCTCTTTCTATACCTAGTGTTTATAACTGACTAAAAATAGTCACTATACTTACCATATTAAATTGAATTAATTAGATCAACATCTTTTATTATTTTTTAGTCCAGTAATCAGAAAATATATGACAAAAATGGAAGTATCCATTATGGATCGTTTAGAATCGGTAATAAAAAGTACTTTAAGACGTCCAACTAGGGCTTCATTACTAGCTAGTAAGACAGAAGATGATCAAAATAAAGAAAATACACCCAGGTATGAATGCATAATTATATAACTTTAAAAATATCCATTTATTTTGTAGTTAGGTATGTTTTATCAGTAACTGAAAATAATGCATATAAACTAACAAAATACTATATAAATTATATGCAATGCCTGCAATTATATTTATAAGTGTCCAGTAGGTGTATTGCCAGGTCCGTTCCTAGGGTGTCTCGCGCAATAAAAATTTTTGAAAAGAAAAAAAAAAGGTGTTCAGTCACTCATAACCATCCTTTAATCAATCCCTTGCACTAAATAGATTTAAGTCCTCTTCAATATTTTTTAAAGTCTAAGAAAAAAAAACAGAAACAGGTCCTTGCTTAAAATAATACTGGTTTGCAAATGTCAAAATCTCACTTCCTAAATAGCGCCTTTCATTTCTTCACCTTCCGCCCCCTGTATAAAATATTTAATGTGCTTTTGCAGCGCATTAGATGTTTGAATGACAAGTTTTTAGAAACACTATAAAAAACTACCTATTAAAACATGCCTTTTTTCTGTGAAGGAATACCTGAGCAGCGGCTTTATTTTTTAGTTAATTTGAATTTTGACTTAGAGGAAAAAAAAGAGAAATATATCCAAGACTCTCATGATGGCTAAACTTCAGTAAAACATTATAGTTTTAGATTAAATTCTTTTTAATAATTGTGAATGATTGTGGGTGTTATTGTGATGTAACTGTAATTTTATTTTCTTATTTTAGTTGAGTATAATTTTTAGTAAAATTAAAAAATATTTTTAAAAGTTTCTTGTCTATTTATGTAAATAGACGTGTAAAAACACTTATGTAGTGTAATTACTAGCAATAAACAAATAAATAAATAAATATTTATTCCACAATTTTCCGCCCCTGCAGCATTGTGCCCTGGTGCCTTGCACCACTTGCACCACCCGGAAAAACATGTACAGTATAACAAATACTTTCTAAAACATTTTTTCTGAACATGCCTTTAAATTGTAAAGTAGAAAAATATAATTATTTTCTTAAATGTTTTTGTTCTGCAATTTTTATTTATTTAAAAGATATTAAGTGTGATCCTAATGTTATTGTTTTGAAATATAGTGTCCCTTGGAACAAAATACAACATGAAGTATCAAAGTTGGTGAGAAATGAAATAGCACAAATGTCAGCTAAAACCGTTATAGCTACAAGTAGCCCTATAGAAGAAAGTGAAAAGACAAAGCAAGGCGGGTTCTTGTAAGTGTATTTAGTTATATGTTTTACTATAGTACTTCGTCCACAAAACTTTGGTGTCTTGGTGGAGATGTCTAGTAAACAAATAGTATTCTACTTGATTTTTGAAAAGTGACCTCTGTTTTACTGATTAGAATTTCTTTGGGTTGGATTTAGGTCGAAATAAAAATACGTCTTAGGATGAAAAACGTTCTGTATTTGCCGACGTTTCGGCCTAAATTAGGCCATCCTCAGGGCACTAAAATATAGGATTCTATGTATTTTTAAGTTGATAATTACTTGAGAAGTAACATAATAATGTTTTAAAAACACCAAACTGAACCTTTGCAATAAAAACAATAATAGACAACAAACATACAATTAAAAATCAGAGTAATGAACATATATAAAATAAATCCAAAAAAAAAAAAAAAAAAAAAAATAAATAAATAAATAATTTTATATATATATATATTTTTTTTTTTTGGATTTATTTTATATATGTTCATTACTCTGATTTTTAATTGTATGTTTGTTGTCTATTATTGTTTTTATTGCAAAGGTTCAGTTTGGTGTTTTTAAAACATTATTATGTTACTTCTCAAGTAATTATCAACTTAAAAATACATAGAATCCTATATTTTAGTGCCCTGAGGATGGCCTAATTTAGGCCGAAACGTCGGCAAATACAGAACGTTTTTCATCCTAAGACGTATTTTTATTTCGACCTAAATCCAACCCAAAGAAATTCTAATCAACAAATAGTATTATTATTTACCTTTATTTTTTTTTAAAGTTAGGCTAGATGTTTTCTTACCCCTTTATTTATTACATGTAAACTTGGAATGAAGCATAATACTCTGTATAATTGCTAAAACCAATAATATCTGATTCTATAAACACCTCATTTTAAGGTTTATGACAGTCCAGAAAATCTGAAATCTGCTGGTACAGATCCAGTAAACAGCACCTCTGCAAAGCCAGAGAACAATTTATTTAAAATCCCACAACTACCTCTCCAGAAGAAGAAAAAATGCCGATAAAATTTTCGATATCTCCTATTGAAAATCAAATGCCCAAATTAGCTCCCAGGAGAAGTACAAGATTATCATTAAAGAAAATGAATAACAGTATAAATAATAAATTGGAGATGTCCAACGTATCCTTTGATTCAAGTTTAAGTGTCAGATCCCATGAAAGAAGCAATCAAGACAAGAGTTTGACTGAAATCTGCCGCACTTCTTTAGATATATGTGAACGCCTCAAAGATATAGACTCGCCTGATCATGACAATGATTTTAAAGTAATTGATAAAAGTGTGATAAATACCGTAAAAAGAAAAGGTAGTCAAGATTCCTCAATTACGTCTTCACGGAGAAGAAGTGTAAGGATCGCCAAAAAGCATCAGTGTTGTGAAAGTCCAAAAAATGGAAGTAAAAGAATTGCATATAATGTGGCAATGACACCAGCCAAAATATTGCAGAGAAAACTACAACAGTAAGTTTTTTTTGTATACAATGTTGCACTGTAACCCTAGAAAGGATCATCCCCAAACTAAATAATTTACTTGAAGACGCCACATACAGTGTGAACATAAATAGTCCCCCACACTGTAAACTTTTGTACCTTTATTTTTCTTTATGAAATTTGGGGATGACTAATGGGAGGATATAAACTACTTTTTGACGTATAAATAATAGTTGCAACAATCAAGATTAGGAAAAAAGTTAATGGAAAGGGTGTTTTGTAATGCATCATTTAAAAGCTCCTGACGAGTACTTTAAAACCCTAGAATATAAAGTCAATACCTTTACCTACTACAAAATAACGGTACTTAAAAAATTACCAAAATACCTGATTTGGATGGCCATATTTCCGAAAATAATAGATGTACTTAATTTGATATTTTCTTTAACCTCTTTAAAAGATCTTTTAATGGTGATATTGATAATAATATACAGGGTAGGACAAAAAGTTAATATTTTTTTATAGAAGCACCCTGTATATTATATCACCATTAAAAAGAGCTTAAAGAAAATACAATTAAGTACATCTAACTTTATTAGTTTCGGAAATATGGCCATCCATACCAGGTTTTTAGGTAATTTAGAAAGTGCCGCCATTTTGTAGTGTGTGAAGATATTGACTTTATTTTCTAAGCTAATAAAGTTCTCTTCAAGACCTTTAAAATGATTTGCAACAAGACCCCCTTTCCATTTAATTTTTTTTCAAGATGGCGCCTATCCGCCATCTTGTTGTTACAACTATCATTTTTACATCAAAAAGTAGTACATATCCTTTCATTAGTCGCACCCAAACTATATAAATAAAAAATTAAGGGTACAAAAGTTAGCAAAGCACTTTGTTCGTTCTTTTATCCCTAGAGTTTCTAGGTTGTGGAACCTGCTGCCCGCGGAGGTCTTTCCTTCCCCCAAATCTTCAAGTGTTTAAGTCCCGTGTCAACAAACTCCCTCTTACATCGCTTAAGACACCCACGGTATGTTAGTATTTAGGCTTTTAGCCTTCGTGGTTTGTCCAAAGAAAAAAAAAAAAAAGCGATGGGACTATTTATGTCCACACTGTATATTAACTCTCCTACATCTACTAATGTACTTCTCTAATTTTTAAATTGTTTTATTTTTTATGTAATATTATATTTTGGTTTTCAGTAAAGACAGTCCTTATACAGCTCATTCAAAAAAGTGTTAAAAGTTTTGAATGAGGGTACCTTAAGAGAGGTTGAGAAATTGCACACAGTTGGTACCAAGACGGCTGAACAAATATTGCTGTTTAGGTGAGTTATTTTTGTACTATACATATATGTAGCTTCTGCAAACAAGATCTTAGGGATATTTTTCTAATTCTTCTGTCTTACAACTGCTAACAAGCTTGTCTAACAGCTGACGTCATTATAATGTGAATCAAAAAATAAACGCGCTTACCGCCAATGACAAATGACAAAAAATAATAATAATGATATAACCTAAAAAATGGCAAGTCCAGTTTTAAAACAAAAATGCGCAATATCTTTAATGGCAGATAAATAATCCTTCACATGGTTTCCCGCACATACTATTGTTATTGTTATTAGAATACATTTAGTCAATTTTGTTTGACTTTTAACCTCAAATTCGGCTATATTTCCCCTCTTGTCTTTTCATCCTGTTAGACAGTGGTTAGACATTTCCCGACGCCGCTAACAACCGCTGTGAGCTGCTGTAAGACTGAAGTCATTGATTTGTCAAAAAATGAAAGTGCTTACAGCTGCTGTAAGCAGCTAACAAAGAAAATATCCCTCTTATTAGATTAAATCGCCATCCATTTTTGCATAACTACTTGACTAAAAAATTGACCATTTTGAGCCCAATCATGGCACTCTAGATTGAAATATTAAAGATTTAAGATTGTTACGTACCTTTAGAGCATACACCTACTAGAGGTAGCTTTGCCATGCAAAGCGGCCCTCAACGTTTGTGAGAGAAACATATTTCGGTTTATTCACGTCTGCGACGCCATGATAAAATGTATGTTTAAGCGGCTATTTAAAACTTTTAATTAAATCATATTTTTTCCTACAAAACCATAATTTTTTGCAAAAATAATGTTTTCTTTTGAAAATAGCACATACTTCTAAACATCATAGAACAGTATTTAGAAAAATGTCATGATACCTATTGTTTTGTTGGGATTTACAAAATCAATAACATTTTTAAAAATCAAATACTAAAATTTTACACCCTTAAGACACATAATTTACCTATAATAATTATAATTGCAGGAAATTAAAAGGCAGTTTAGCAGCAATAGATGACCTAATGAAAGTACCTGGTTGGGGAACAAAAAATATGAGAAGTTTGTCACCCTAAATTTTTTGCGAAAGGACTAATATTTTAATGAGTAGGGTTTTGTGGAGTATTGTATGAATTTATTGAAACATTTTATTTAAGTATATATAAGATTTTAATTTTAAAAATTTTAAACAATCGAAAATAAATATTTTATATATGTTTTAATTAAATAAAAATATAGTTTTTAAAGTGATTTTAAAATACCAACTGTTGAAAAAATCCTTCAATCTGTCTCTTAAATTTAGGTAAGTCACTTAACTGTCTTAATGGTGGTATGTAGTTTGTGTGGTATCCACTCTAATTTTGCAAGTTAATATAATGTAATACCTACCATTTAATATGTCCATCTCTTATCGTTTTGGAAATATGGCCATTCAAATCCAAAAATAATATATAATAATAGCTTGGAGCTGTAAAGATAATGAAAATTAAACATAATTTTCAGATTTGGATGGCCATATTTACAAAACTATAAGTGATAGACATATAAAATGTGGTAATTTCTTAAAGCTCTTTAAGATATCTATATAATGGTGATGCAATATAGGGGGTTTATTTTAAAAATGCCAGTTTATTACTATTGTGGGTGGTTGCCACCACATCTCGAAGGTGGATTTTTTTATTACTTTTTAACCGCTCCGGAATCGATGGAAGAAGATATTTTAAGCAGAAAATGTTCAATGCATTTTTTTCGTAAAAGTAATATTTTTAAGTTATTTGCGATTGAGTATAACAATTTTTCGACGGAAAAATTGACGTTTTTAATGGGTTTTTTGCGAATAACTCGAAAATTATGAATTTTATTTAAAAAACTGTAGAAAGCAAATTACAGTTTTACGAAAAAATGTATAGAACTTCTGAGGGGCATAATTTTAAAGTGTACAACCTCCATTTATACTTTTTATCACAACAGTAACAGAGCACATTAGCAATTTATTTTGCTCTGACAGTAATATAAATGTCGAAATAGTTTTATTTTCACCGATGAATTTAAATAAAATCCCTTCTTAGGCCGTTACAGCATCCATAACAGAATGTTAAAAATTAATAGAGAATGCATAACATTCAATATATTAGGTTCTTTGTTTATTCTTTTTCAAACATAACATAAAAATATAATTTTGGAGATTGTACACTTTGAAACTAGCCCCCTATTTTTTGCTTAGAATCACTTTTTCGATCGATTCCTGTGATTAAAATGTAATAAAAAATACGTTAACAACCACCCACAGATTTTGGGCACCCTTCGGTTTGATATAGATTTTGAGCCATATTCCCTCTGTTAAAATTTCACTGCAATCCATGCGGACTAATGAATTTGAGGTGTTACCTATTTTGAGCTTCATTTTTATACTATTAGTTGGAAAATATATTGTTTATTTTAATCATTTAATTAAATATCTTTACAATAAATATTTTAATACATGTTTTAAATAATTTTAATTTAAATTCTTTTTGAAACTAAATGTTGTTGATACTAAAAAAAAAAAAAGTTTGAGTTTGAAGCATCAAAAAATATAAATTTTAAACTGTATGATAAATACATATGTTAGGTAAAATAAATTAAGGTTATTTTGGAGCAAAATAGGTTCAACTTGATGGTACTAACTTCGAAAAAAATAGTTATTTTGTATGTGGTACTACCAAATTAATAAATATCAAAGAATGACAATTTTTTTTTATTATTTAAAACCTAAAAAAAAATATGTTTAAATAAATTTGCCATAATTATATAAACATCATGTGATAAAATAAGTGTATTTTGACAAAAAAATTAAACAGCAAATAACGTGCCATAAATCAGTCTCGAATTTAGTGTCTGAAGACAGACACTATAAGAAATTATTTTTATAAACAATCCTGCAGCTAACCCTATTCACGACGGTTGCATCTCAACCATTTTGGAATTTTTGTGCCGAACAACATGTTTTTTAAAGTTACTTTTATAAATTGTTTAAAAACTGCATTCATTACATTTTTAAATTTCAACTTCTTCAGGGTTGTGGTGTCGAAGTAGGTGTGTTCTTAATGCACCTTATGTATTGTAAGTGCATGTAGTGCAATAGTACATCTCTAGTTCTTCGGGATTCTTATGCCGCAAAAGGTGTTTTTAAAATTGCCTTTATAACTTGTTTTGGTAATTTTCTAGAAAATGGGAGCAACTCCGATTTTGACGAAATTTGGTATACGGGGTTTTTGGGGCGCTGATCACGAATCTGAAAGAATTATTTGGCGGAAACGTTTCGTTCTCGAGATATCCATCATCAAAGTTGATATTTGAACTAACCTTATTTTCACTATATTCCCCCTTCTTTTGCACACAATTCTTGATTTAAAGCTAAAGTGTCACAACAATATTTGATTTTCACCTTTTAAAACCCCGTTTTTCTACGTTTTTTACATTATTTTTGAATTAAATTGCGTTGCTTTTCTTTGATAATCCGGCAACCATACATACACATAGGGCTTCATGGCAAACTGGGATTAAAATGATTCAAAGTATAGCTATGCAGTTTAATGTAAAAACGTAGAAAAACGGGGTTTTAAAAGGTGAAAATCAAATATTGTGTGACACTTTAGCTTTAAATCAAGAATTGTGTGCAAAAGAAGGGGGAATATAGTGAAAATAAGCTTAGTTCAAATTTGAACTTTGATGATGGATATCTCGAGAACGAAACGTTTCCGCCAAATAATTCTTTCAGATTCGTGATCAGCGCCCCAAAAACCCCGTATACCAAATTTCGTCAAAATCGGAGTTGCTCCCATTTTCTAGAAAATTACCCTTGTTTTAAAATTGCATACATTACATTTGTGTATTTGACGGTCTTTAGGTGTTGAGTGTGTACTGTTACAGACTTTCAAAAATGTGTTTACGTTATAGAATTTTAGAGAGTTAGGATCATTTAATTTAGTTTGTTAATTTATTTAAATAATTTTTACCTTAATTTTTCCAAGTTCTTTCATCACTTTCGAAGGTTTCCGAAAACGCCCGAATTATCCATTATAGTTATTTATTAGATAAGTGAGTTATATTACATATAAGTCACGCAAGAAAAGTTTAAACTCTCGAGCCCGAAGGGCGAGAGAGGTAATTTTCTTAAGTGACTTATATGTAATAACTCACGTGTCTAATACAAAATTTTATCCAACACTTTCGTATAAATCGTTTTTAATATCGAAAATAATTTGAAAACGTCATCCATTATTTCTTACTTGTCATTGTCAACACCAGCAACAAAATTTTGTATTGTCTATAATTCACTAGTGAGCTAAAGGGTACTTTAGCTCACTAGTGACTTATAGTACACTTTATATCCTCAAAATCTGATCAATTATGTAGATATTATATGTAAGTGTTGGATAAAATTTTGTATTAGACACGTGAGTTATTACATATAAGTCACTTAAGAAAATTACTCCTCTCGCCCTTCGGGCTCGAGAGTTAAACTTTTCTTGCGTGACTTATATGTAATATAACTCACTTATCTAATAAATAACTATTATGCCATCATGTACTATGGAATTTTCAC